>JAVYIG010012269.1:0-54803 GCA_035222895.1 Strongylocentrotus droebachiensis | reverse complement strand
CAATGTTGCTACCACCACAGATGTGCAGAATTGGGAACATCTTAAGGATTTGGAATTTCCCACTACAAGTCATGAGGTTGAGCTCTTAATAGGACAGGATACTCCAGAGGCCTTACAGCCATTAGAAGTTAGATTCGGTCCACCAAGGGAAGTGTATGCCGTACGCACAGTGTTGGGATGGACTCTGAATGGGCCAGTAAATCAGCAGCAGCATCCAAGCAATCAACCATCATCCCATTTCATTGCTCAAGATATGGTATTGGATGAACAGGTAACCAAGTTCTGGAAGATGGAAGGCACGGAGCATCTAGCTGATAACTCGAAGGGCATGTCGGTGGAGGACAAGAGAGCATTACAAGTATGGAGAGACTCCATACAGGAGGTAGATGGGCACTACCAGCTGTCCATACCTTTCAGGGAGAGAAAGTCCTGCCTTCCTAATAACCGTCACTTAGCAGAGCAAAGGCTACAGTCTCTTAAGAGGAGATTGGTGAGAGATGGGAAACTGCACGCCAAATATGCTGATGTCATGACCCAACTTCTCGATAAGAAGTATGCGGAAGAAGTCCCTCAAGATTGTAAGCCTGACAGTGGTAATGTCTGGTACCTTCCTCACCATCCAGTGATGACAGACAAGAAGCCGGACAAGGTTAGAATTGTCTTTGATTGTGCCTCTAAGTGCCAAGGAGTGTCTCTGAATGACGTAGTGCTACAGGGGCCGGACCTTACTAATAACCTGCTAGGAGTACTTGTTCGATTCCGTCAGCAACCAGTGGCACTCATGGCGGACATTGAGGGAATGTTTCATCAAGTGAGAGTCCCCCTAACTGAGAGAGACGTCATGAGATTCCTGTGGTGGCCAGGAGGTGACTTGGAGAGACAGCCCAAAATGTACCGAATGTGTGTTCATCTCTTTGGCGGTACATGGAGCCCAAGTTGTTGTAACTTTGCCCTCCATCAAACAGCTGCAGACCATCCAGATGCCTTCACTCCAGAAGCAGGAAGAGCGATACATAGAAGCTTCTATGTTGATGATTGTCTGGTCTCGGTGAACAACGAGGAGAATGCCGTGAGACTGGCAGCTAGCCTGAAAGAAGGCCTGACGAAAGGAGGCTTCAACTTGACCAAGTGGCTGAGCAACAGACCAAGGGTCTTAGAGTCTGTACCCAAAGAAGATCGATCGAAAAATGCTAAAGGGCTAGACCTCACTCATGATGCCCTTCCTGTTGAAAGGGCCCTAGGCATTACTTGGGATGTAGAGATGGATAGCTTCCTGTACAAGTTCACCCCCAGAGACAAGCCTCGAACTCGACGTGGGCTGCTGAGTGTGATATCTTCAGTGTACGACCCTCTTGGCTATGCCAGCCCATTTGTCTTGAAGGCAAAAATGATACTGCAAGAACTAACGAGAATGAATCTTGGATGGGACGACAAGATTCCAGATGCAGAAAGACGCCAATGGGATGAGTGGATTGATGAGTTACCCAAGATGGCAGATTTTAAGGTGAATAGATGCATCAAGCCTCATGACTTTGGAGAAGTAACTGAGTATGAGTTACATCATTTCTCAGACGCATCGGAGAGGGCGTATGGGTCAGCATCATACATAGTAATGAAGAATGGTGATGGCCTGGCACATAGCAGCCTGCTAGTTGCAAAGTCGCATCTCACACCAATAAAGAGAGTAACCATCCCCCGACTAGAGCTTATGGCAGCGACTCTCTCAGTAAAGCTGGACTCAATGCTGAGAAGGGAATTAGAGCTACCAATCGTGCGGTCAGTATTCTGGACTGACAGCACGATTGTGCTGCAGTACATTAGAAACGAAGAAAAAAGGTTTAACACCTTCGTCGCAAATAGGATAGCGGTCATCCGAGACCACTCAGAACCCAGTCAGTGGCACCATGTTGACACTAGCTCCAATCCAGCAGATGATGTGTCAAGGGGTATTGGGGCAGAAGACTTGAAAACTAACATCAGGTGGCTGGTTGGACCGGACTTCATTTGCCAAGCTGAGAGTAGTTGGCCACAGGACCCAACTACAACTGCACCCATTGATGAGAATGACCCAGAAGTTAAACAGAAGAAGGGTATTCAAGTGTTTAGTACTGAAGCAGATCAATCCAATGCTGTGGACCGGCTGCTAGAGCACTACTCCTCATGGTACAGATTAAAGAAAGCAGTTGCATGGATCTTGCGAGTGAGACAGCATTTGCAGAGCAAGGTTCAAGGGAACACCTGTGATGTCAAAGGGCCACTTAGGACAGGTGATATTGCTGTAGCTGAAGAAGCAGTTATTCGGTACGTTCAGCGTCAGAGCTACACTGCAGAGTACAAGGTGTTACAGCATAATTTGACTGCAGGAGGAACGTCGCCCTCTCGCATCGCAAAGTCCAGTCCACTCTCGAAGCTAAATGTCAAATTCACAGGCAAGGGTCTAATGCATGTCGGAGGACGTCTAAGAAATGCACCGTTAGAGGAACAGGCAAAACACCCTATGATCCTGCCATATAATCATCATGTTGTACAGCTATTAGTGAGACATTATCACATTTTGTCTGGTCATTCAGGCAAGGAGTACGTACTATCTCTAATCAGGCAACGATACTGGATAGTCAGAGGAAGACCAACAGTCCGTAAAGTCCTGAATGAATGTTTCACATGTAAACGTCAAGCAGCAGCTCCAGTGGGACAGAAAATGGCTGATCTACCTGCAGACAGGGTGACACCAGGAAAACCACCCTTTAGCCACGTTGGAGTTGATTGTTTTGGGCCGTTCTTTGTAAAGCAGGGTAGAAGTCGGCTAAAGAGGTACGGCTGTATTTTCACGTGCCTAGTCATACGAGCGGTCCATATTAAGATCCAACATACCATGAACACAGACTCATTTTTGAACGCCTTGGAGAGATTCATCTCCCGTAGAGGAAGGCCAGAGCTGATCAGATGTGACAATGGCACCAACTTCGTAGGTGCTGAGCGTGAGCTGAGAGAAGGAGGAAAACGGTGGAATCAGCAGAAAATCCATGCGAATCTCCTCCAAAGGGGAATCGATTGGCGATTCAACACCCCAACAGCATCTCATGCAGGAGGTGCATGGGAAAGACAGATACGGACAACAAGAAAAGTGATGAATGGTGTTATGAAGCTGCAAGTACTCGACGATGAGGGTCTACCTACGCTGATGTGCAAGGTAGAATCGATCATCAACGGACGGCCGCTCACGGTGGTGTCTACAGACATGAGGGATCCAGAACCACTGACAGCAAACCACTTGCTACTGATGAGGCCCAATGCTGAGCTACCACCAGGTGTGTTTGACCAGAGCGACCTCTACTCGCGTAAAAGGTGGAGACAAGTGCAACATATGGCCGACGTGTTCTGGAAGAGATGGATGAAAGAGTACCTGCCAACATTGCAGCAGCGTCAGAAGTGGCTGGATGAAAATAGAAATATCGCTGTGGACGACGTAGTCCTCATCATGGATGACATGCCGCGTAACAAATGGATGTTGGGTAGAGTCATCGAGATCTATCCAAGCAAGGATAAGCTGGTTCGTTCAGCAAAGGTGAAAACAGTCACAGGAGCCTTGACGCGACCTGTTCAGAAATTGTGCTTGCTTGAATCCGTGGAAAAGTCACAAGTGTAAGGTCTAAGTCAAATGTGAAAGTTTGTTGATTTTTCGATGATATGAATACCACAAGATTGCCTGGAGCATGTGATACCAAAGTACCAGAAAATTACGCAAAATTATATTTGTGAAGCAAGAAGTATTATATTTGTTTTGAAATGAGAAATAGTTTCTACTACGAATGTGATCATTCACTAAATTCTCATAGTTCAACGTTCAAATCCGGATGAGGGATATTTTTTACGCGAAATTATATTTGTGAAGCAAGAAGTCTCATATTTGTTTGAAATGAGAAATAGTTTCTACTACGAATGTGACCATTCACTAAGTTTTCATAGTTGTTCAACGTTCAAATCCGGATGAGGGATATTTGTTCGCGTATTTGACCTTGGATCAGAAGAATTTTGCGTATTTGACCTGGGATCAGAAAAATTTCGCGTATTTGACCTTGGATCAATGTGTTATTTTCGCGTTTCACCTGCAATCGTCTAGCCTTTTGCGTATATATCGCTGACCAGATAGACAATGTCATACAAGTTCAGAACGTTTCATTGTGAAGCTGAATGGTGTACATTTATCACAGCGAAGAGATAATTTAGAAATCTCAGAACTTTCAGACCCTGTGACCTTTATGATAAACTTTGATCTGAACTCGCAGAACTTGCAGACTATCTTCAGCATCTTGTAAACTTTGTATTTTGCTTGTGTACATCCTTTCATATTTCCATGAATTCATCCATGTGTGAAAATGCATTCAATGATAAAGGAAAGTTTAGCACTCAAAGATTCGCAATTGTCCAAATAAATGATGCCTTTTGTGCGTGTGTCAGTCAAAGGGTTTAATTGGAATTGACATTATTTACGATATTTAAAGCACCTTTGGCAGTACAGTACAGTATAGCGAGAGAATTTGGAGATTGAATGCCTTTTCATTATTTCTTGACATTTAATAGTGATGTCTTGATATAAATTATTTTTGCATTGTCACGTTGCATATTCAGATAGTGAGCACTTTATGTGTGCATTGAATCAGATATTTCACAAGGAGACTATGCAAGTATGCAGATTATATAGAAGTGTCATTGTTTCATGTTGACAGTGCTCAGCTAAGAAATTGTTGGTTTATGTAAAAAATCATTTCAGGTTGTATTGATGAGTAATCATATTTTCATACAGTTTGACATTTTTGTAGTTGAATCAGACAGATTCCCTTTAACCACGCTATTTGTCAGTAATAGAGTTATGTAAAGGGTTTTTTATATTACCGGTAAGAAGAAGTATTGGATATTGCAGACAAATTATAACATTTTGAGGCTAGAATTTAAATCCTGGATTTAAAGGTGTAAAATCATTTCAAGGAAAGTACGACATTTATGATTGTCGTGAATTTTGATTTAGATTTAGAGGGTAAATGTTAAGTTTTTAAAACTTCGCATTTAAGGGGCCGGGATGTTATCTCTAGTTTAGAGATATTTTGTATTATTTACATCAATGGGCATTGTGACGTCAGAAGCGAGAGTTTATTCGTATTTCTGAGCAGGGCCGTTGAGGGCGAAGTTGTTTTGGTTCAGGAGCTGAAACACGTTTGTCAAGTCGTGTTGTTTGGTACTGAAGTTCACCGTTATTTGTCAGTTTACACACAAGCCCAATGTTGTAAGTAGAAGTCGACCTAAGATTATTGAAATTAAATGTTTTCTTTCTTGTTGAAACTGTAAGATATGAAAATGGAGGAATATGAATGGGCTAAATCTGAGTTAGAAAGTTGGAGTTAATGCACGAAGCTCACGTTGTGCCAGTGTATGTTGTGTAGCGCATGAATAGACATGCGAGGGTGCCGTTAGTGAAAGTAAACAGTGTTGAGTTAAATATGATGACTGACCTGGTATTATAACAGGTTTAATAAGAATTTGAGGAAAACTCTGTGTGATTATAATCTAGCTAATTTGGTGTCTTATAATGGCAATTGGCCGGGTAGACAGATTTGGGGTATACTACTATGACAGAAAGTAGGTCAGGTTATAGGGGTCAATGCAGGGTCAAGCTCATGAATATGTATAGGCTCATGTATATTTCATGAAGGAGAGTGAATGTGTATATTATATACAGCAAGGATGTAATATTAGTTGATCAGCTTATCTATGTTCATTGGCATTTATATTACGCAATGCTTATGACTGTGTTCTGTTTATTTCATTAAAGGTTGAACCGCATTCATCGTTTGGTATCAGCACAAAGGGTGTCACTGAGTCTTTTATACGTCAACGGTGGGACTTTAGTAAAGTGTTAGAGTTATCGTCATCAACAACATGATTACAGTCACGTGCTATTATTATCTTGCCTACTTGACAACTTTAAGTCGATTGGATATGAAAATGACCTTGCGAATGCTATCAGAAGTTGTTAATGTCAAGTCTTTTATCTTTTGATGAATAAGCTTTAATTAGTTTACTCAGACAATCTGTTATCATGTTCTTGTCTAGAACTAACGATTATTTTTGTGGTGTCTTGTTAAGATTATTTTTTATATTGTTGAATCATGTTAAGTCTAGAAGCTCCTCTTAAAGGCATGTTTAACAATGTTAAAGTGACTTGGTAACATTGTTGAAGGTTGATGAAAAAATTGCTTAATTTTTGTATAAAATGTTACTTACTATATTCCTTTTACTGTACTAACCCTCTGACATGCAACAAATCCTGAAAAAATTCTCAAACCACGAAGATATCTATGATTTTCTTTGAAGGAGTCAATGTGTGACACCCTCTAACAGTGATCAACAGTAAATTCTTCCCACCATTTTTGAATTTTCCCAACCGTTTTTCCATGAAAAAAAGACATAAAACAGGCTATAAAAAAATCTGTCAACACTTAAATGTCTGGAATGGACTGTAGAGCCATTTAATTGCTTTGTGACGATTTCCATTTACCTAAAATGTAATTAAATTGTAATAATATAGTTGGGAGAATTAAGGAATCGATCAGATCAGCTTTTCTCAATTTGTACCATGAATAATGGTCCGTTTTCACTCAAATTTTCAGATTATCTTTAATTGTACATCTAGAATTGAAGTCACTACCTTGGCACCACTATCTCTCATCTGAACAATGTTACCAAGTCCCTTCAAATATGAGATACATGGCCCTACGTGTTATCAGTGTCTGTGATATGGTGTAATATTGAAGCCCTAACGAATTGCGCTTCAAAATGATCATTTAAGTGCCTCAAAAAGTAAATATCTTTGAGTGACCGGTTTCACCATATCCTTTCCCCCCAATAGACTGTAGTGTTATGAAAACAGTAGAAAACGCAAAATTTGATTTCGATTTCCAATCATAAATATCTTGATAATCAGACAGGCGGTCGGCTTGCAAAATTCATGGGGCTCCTGACTGACCTAGATTTTTATAACTATCATTGCAGCATGAGCTAAATACAGGATTTTGTTTCAAAATTTGAGACAAGGTTACCGGTTCCCTTTAAAGGAGATTGCATTAAGTTTCAGTGTGCAGTATCGTTATTCGCTGACACTAAATTTTGTTGCAATACTATTTTGGGTGTAATAGTCACGCAAACAACAAACCCGTCGGAGAGTCTTCGGGTGAGAGAAATTTAAGATTTTCCATATGGGGCGATTGGTGGAAAACGCAGAGTATTACATAATGCCTGTTGGTCATAAAACTAATCCTGGCGATTGACTATGCATCTTTGAAGGTCTAAGATGTAGTAAATAATGAGAGTTGATACCTATAAATCACTTTGACAAAAAATTGACCAAAGGAACCATCGATAAAAATCCAACCGGCTCACCAGTCAATCACCTTTTCAATTACTACATCGATCAATCAACCTATCAATCAATCATTCAATCAACCAACCAATGAACGAATGAATGCACGAATGAATGCATGAATGACTGAACGAATGAATGAATCCATCAATCAATCAAAAACCTGCAAACCAACCAATCAATACAAAATGACAAGATATATTTCAAATTTTCTTAAAGGATGTCACAGTCTATTCATTAAACTTTAAATATCTGTTTTATGAATATGTCTTATCGAAACGCAGAAAGTGAGCTAAAAGGCTGAACAAACCCTCAAGGCTTACTTCTTGTTTTTAAAAACAGCGAAAAACCGAAGAAAAAGAAATGGTCAACCATTTATCACGCTCCAGTTGTCTGAGGACGGATTACCATCGGGTTTAAGGCTTAACCTAAGGTTATAGTTAGGGTAAGGTTGTATTAGCTTAGGGTATTGATCAGTCGTAGTCAGAACATATATATTCATGCTTGAAACTAACATTTCTTAAATTGTGTTCATTAACTGTTTTTTAAGTGTTTATGGTATTTAGACAGCAGTACAAGTAAAATAACAGGTTTTATTATTTTTTAACTAAATGTTATGTTATTTTTTACGATGTATACATTTTTAATTTGTGTAACTCATGTGCAATTCAGTTGTGAAAGTGTCATTCATGAAAGCGGCAATAAAATACAATTTATCCATCTATCTATCTAACTATCCATGTATGTTAGGGCTATGTGCGTCATTCATTGATTACAGACAGGAAAAACGATCTTCCGAATGTTTGCATTGCCCTTGTCGAATCTCAGTCCATCGGAAGTGTTTACTTGTCATCGATACGTTAAGATTAGTTATCACCTTAGGTGAACTAATAAACGGTAAAGGTTACTCATTGTTCAATTAAAATAGTATGTGTAAATGTGTGTGTGTAATAATCATTTTAATAGTAATTATAGTAATTATAAAAGTAACTGTTGTATAGTAATTGTAATGTAATATTAATTATCGTAATAGTATTTGTAATAGTAATTGTAATACTAACTGTAATAGGAATTGTATTAGCAATTAAAGTAATTATAATAATAATTTTAATAGTAGTTGTTATAGTAATGATAATGATAATTGTAAATGTGGGTATGTAATAATCATTGTAAAAGTAATCATTGTAGTAATTGCAATAGTAAATGTATAAGTCATCGTAATAGTAATTATAATAGTAATTGTAATAGTAATTGTAAAAGTAACCGTTGTAATATTAAGTGTAATATTAATTGTGATAGTAAATGTATGAATCATCGTAATAGTAATTATAATAGTAATTGTAATAGTATTATTGTAAAAGTAAACTATTGTAATATAAAGTGTAATATTAATTATAATAGTAAATGTAAAAGGAATTGTATTTGTAATATTGATTTTAATAGCCTATTTTCATAGACACTAAACATGCAGCCCATGGGCTGAATCTGTTAAAATTAACAAGCAAGACATACAAAATACATATATTAATTTAACAAAACAAGATAAAATTCAAGAAAAGTATCAATTATCGACTATCATGTTGAAATGATAAATATCACTTTTCTATTAAACCATGACTTTAATAAGGTTCATAAGTAATAAAGAAGTGTAAGTGGAAATGCGTGTGTGTATGTGTGTGTGTGTGTGTGTGAGTGGGTGTTTGTGGGTGTGGGCGTGGGCGTGCGTGGAGCTGCTCTATTGTTGTATCTACATTAATATTTGGTTTAGAAAGGGGCGGGGCATGCACGATTGAACGATCGAATCAGCGTATCGTTCTCTAAACCGTCTCGTCATTATGATCAATTGGGTAACCTTTGACCTTCAGAAAGACAAATACTGGTATCTTATCTCTATTGTCGAGTAGCTAGTATCAATGATATACCAGCTATCTGGATTATTATGGTAAAACCCTGGATTCGTCGAGGCTTGCATTCGGTGGCTTTCAGTGAACCGGACCAGGTGTGTTTGTAGGTGTGCTCCCCAGTAGGACGGTCTTCGAAATCTTCATTTTAACCCACCTCTGGTAAGTTTTGACAACATCTTTCACATTATACAGTAGGCTTGCGGGTGCACCATGTGAGAGAGAGGGAGGATTGAGGAGTCCTGAAAAGGACTCTCGGTAATCTTTCTTGAGGGTTTGTTAGTCCTGAAAAGGACTGTTGGTATAGGCTTGAAAAAGACTGTTGGTTATCTTTCTTAGCTTATAGTTCAAAGGAGAACTATAGCGCTTGGAGAGGATAAGTAATCTTTCACATTATTTAACCTCTTGTCTATTGGGGGGTGTTTCACAAAGATCCTAGGTAGAACTTAACTCTAAGTTGGACTTAAAATTAATGGAGAGCGATTTGTAGCATTAAAATAACGTATGTTCATAAGCAGAAATTGAAGTATATTAGACTTTTCATAAATTACACATCAAGAACATGTAATTTCCTTGATAATAGAACATAATTATGAATGATTTCAATTGACATCTAATGCGTTTTAAAATAACTTTTACAACATATTTTCAAATATGCCAACGGCTTTCCATAACCTTTAAGTCCAACTTAGAGATAAGTTCAACTTAGGAACTTTGTGAAACACCCCCTGGATTCTTTCATTCCCATTGGATTGACACAGTAATCAATTGGTGCTAATTGACAATGGGTTACTAATTGAAGTTTAAAGTTTCCGTGAACTGTTGGACCGTTTACAAAAAAACACACATTCAACCCCAACACAGGTAGATAATTTGATTTGATTTATTTATTTCTGTTTGATTTGTTTGGTGTTGCAGTTTTACAAATATATAACAAACAAAACATTGCAAATTTTACACATGACAACAGAATATATGTAACTGGCTGTAAATAATCGAAAACATCACAAATCATCTTGCTAACTTGATTGCAAAGATATTCGCGGAATTAACTCAAGGGGCAATTTAATACTCAATTGTACAAGCCATAGAGTTCATGTTCCGATTACATAATACGTTATTGTATTGCTTGCACCTTTCAATGGGTCATTGATACGGCTTTTATGACTGTTTTAGGCTATATTTTTCCAGAAGTCTTTGAGATCACATTTAATTTAATGTACATATTCATTTCCCATCTGCTCCATGCTTTCCGTCATTGCAGTGTGTATCATATCAACGGAAGACTGGAAATAATATCTGAGCTCTGTTATCTATATATATACCGTCAGGAAACATTAATCTTAGAAATCCAATAATTAATATCACTGGGTGGTATTCTCATAAGTTAAGCCGTGACTAAGTCCAGACTAAACAACAATTTTAGTTCACACTTCTATGGAATGCTAGGTTTCATCTTCCTCCTTCAATATTCATGACAAAGATAATCTACCAAAGACTTTGTTGAAATTCAGTTCACACTCAAATTATCTTTTTCTTCCCATTTCATTGCAAAATTATTTTTTTGGACACTTTTCATTGAAGGATT
This sequence comes from Strongylocentrotus droebachiensis, assembly GCA_035222895.1. Lineage (NCBI taxonomy): Eukaryota > Metazoa > Echinodermata > Echinoidea > Camarodonta > Strongylocentrotidae > Strongylocentrotus > Strongylocentrotus droebachiensis. The sequence continues at coordinate 43,900 of JAVYIG010012269.1, read as the reverse complement.
AAAATAATCTGTACAGGATAAATTAGTTTGCAACAGGCACTCCATAAAAGTGTGAACTAACTAAGCACGCGCTAACTTAGTACGCGCTACCGGAATACCACCCACTGAGACTATTCTTGCATCAGACATGTACAGGTTTCAAGATGCAGTTGAGCTCTTGAAACGATGAATAATATGTGTTGAGCTGGTTCATTTTTTGTGTGTCTTTATGTGCGTATGTGTGTGATTGCCATCCTTAACACGATTGCACTTCGAATTGAAGTATTCGTAATGTGACAAGAATAGCTGCAATATTTCAACTATATTTCCCATACACATATCTATATCTAGGTTCATTGCCGTTTGGTCTACACCAGCCGGTCTACTATCTTCATGGTCTAATAATCGTTTCGTCTACTTATCACTTGGTCTAATTAAATGATAATTTAGACTATTAGTCATTTGGTATAATTTACGTTTGGTCTAATATCCACTAAGTTTACTACCCATTTCGTTTATGGCTCATTTAGCCTAATTCCAGTGGGTGTAGCTAGTTACTACAAACTGAACAATAGAACAACTGGGTAGTAGACTAATGGGAGATTGGACCATATATAAATTAGAAAAAATGAGTATTAGACGAAATCATTATTAGACCATATAACTAGTAGACAGACTGGGTGTAGACCACATGGGAATAGACAAATTGGGTAGTAGACAAGCTGGCTATGGACCAAACGGCAATCCACCTTTCTGGCATGTGAATTTTAGTGATACAGGGCCAATTCCTTGTACTTTAGAATATCCCCTAAATTCACAATATTAATTCATATATGCCACATATTCCATCCAATCCAATAATTTCCCAAGCGTTTCCAAGCGTAACTTTCACAGCGCAAGTCGCATGATCAGAACTCAACTTTATCCCTTACATGCTATCTTTAAACGTCTACTTCAACATTTTACAATACTATTACCGGTATATACAGTGATATAATTATGCCTATCTATTACCACCTCCTAGCTGTACATACACGTGTACCTCTCATGTATACACTAGACATCTAATTGATCATCCTGCCATTTCACCTATGTAACGTAATACATTCCCTGTCCTCCATTTCGATTTTCTACATCAAGTCTTTATTCACCAGATAAATGATAGGGGCTATAATGTAACATGATATTCATCATATGGTTTGTTCTAATGCATTCGCTGCTGTGGAATCAGTTGGCAAACACTTTATCCCATTCAACTGTTTCGATCTTCGGTTTTCTTCATAGAAGCAAAATAATTTGCATCACTTATTTTTTTACTTTAGAAATCAATATCATATATTTGTTTGTGTGCAGCACTCTCTGTTTGATTGATGTGAATCTGCTACTCTGTTTCTGCATTCAATAAGAAATTCAATGTCAGTACTTGTGATCGAATCATGAAATAATACCGAGTAATATACATTAATGCACATTCAGTTGAAGGTATATAATATATCTGTCTCTTTCTGTCTGCCTCTCTCTCTCTCTTTCTGCCTCTCCCCCTCTCCCTCGTCCTCTCTCTCTCTCTCTCTCTTCCTCTCTCTCCCCTTTTCTCTCTCTCTCTTCCCCTCTATGTGTCTCTATTTCTTTCTCTCTCCCCCTCTCTGTGTTTCTGTCTGTCTGTTTCTCTCTCTCTCCAGCACTTTCTCCCACACACACTCAAACACACCTCCCAATATGCTACGATCCCCTCTGCTTACCCCGTATACACCAATTGTCTCACACTTTAAACTCTGTTTTTATCTCTTCGTTGTATCTAATCTTTGGAACTAAACTCAAGACTGCACCAACATTTCAATTGAAGCCCCCACCACCTCCCCTCCCCTTTAAACCCGTTACTGATCTCACAGATCAGCCATGCGAAAGTTCAACATTGTTATAAAGCCCGTCTGTACTAGTTTGGCCAGGAGGGATTAGAACACCCAGTGTGGTCACTGACAGGTGGTTATCTCATAAACTCAACTCTCAACTAACATAAGAAAAAGAGGATCACGGGGGACCAACGGGCACCGATTAGGCATTGTTTGCTATTTAGAGGGCGCAAGTACAGAGCCAAAATCGCACACTCCCTTCCTCAGAACCGCCACTGATCACATGTAGCTCTGTCAATCTATACGTGGGAGCAAATGTTAGTGAAAGCTCTTGACCTTCTGGATAGTTTACCTACACTCGCCCCTCTCGACCCAGCTGTAGAATGGGTACCTGGCAATGCTGTGGTAATCGTTATCGCAGGGCGCGCAGGGAGAGAAATGCAGGTAGTAATACTCAGGAGGGTTTCCTGTGCATGCTATGTAAATAATAAGACACAACTGTTATCATCCTTATCATCATTAATATTTGTATTTAATTTAAGGTCTGTGTAATTATCTCAGCTTGAGTCCCTGTGCCACACCCCCTTCATGTATCTCTCTCTCTCTCTCAGTCTTTCTATCTGTCTTCTCCTCTCTCTCTCTCTCTCTCTCTGTCTCCCTCTGTCTCCCTCTCTCGTCCCCCTCTCTGTCTCTCCCTCCCCTCTCTTTCTCTTTCTCCCTCTCTCTCTGTCTCTCCCTCCCCCTCTCTCTCTCTCTCTCTCTCGTCCCCCCCTCTCTCTCTCTCTCTCTTTCTCTATCTCTCCTTTCTCTCCCTCTCTCCCACTCTCTCCCCCTCTCTCTCTATCTATTCACCTCCCATCAATCTTAAACAGCCTCCTTCCTCTGTCCCCATATCTGCCATCGTCTCTTTTTAAAATGTTTTTTTTTTTTTTTTGATTTTATCATCAGAACTAAGTTCAAGCTTCTGTCAACATGTCAGCCAAGATGGACGTGGTCGCGGTGAGGGATAACTTTTTAGCAGCTAAGTCTGCCAGTGGAGATGTCGATTTTGAACCGTTCCTTAAGGGCTACGATGAGATTGCAAGGTGAGATACTTATGATTATCAACGCATGACTATTTCGTAGATGTGTTGTGAATAAGTCACCCGACTGCATATTACAAGGTACGGGGTTCGGGTCCCGCCGAGACCTTAATAGGGACTTTTAGATTATAAACGACGAGAACGCGGACTGCCCTTTTAAGGCAATGTGACGTCACTGTCAGTGCCTTAAAAGGACGCCACATTGCCTTAAAAGGGCAGTCCACGTTCTGGTCGTGCAGAATCTAAAAGTCCATATTGTCCTTTGGCAAGAAGACGTTGATCTACATTTGCCACTCTCCACCTAGGTGTTAAATGGTTACCCGGTAGGATGCGAAGAAAATAATGTGGTTGGATGAGGCAAGTTGCGCTTGAAAAATGGCGAGTGTGCATACTTTGTGTGTGGGTAAACCTGAATCCGACGACGGTGTATTAATATTTACTGCGCCTAGAAACAAAGTATTATAAATGTGAGCTATTATTATGATTATTTCGCACCAGGTTGTACGACAGCATGGGCCAGGTCTTTCACTTCGCTTCCAAGGACATGCGCTCCCGGATCAAGACCGTCAACAACCTCACCAAGGAAGATGGTTCCGTCTACACCGCGGTCGTCAAGGCTCTCGACCACGAGAAGGCCCAGGGGATCAAGAAGAAGACCAAGGGCGGTGTCACGGCGGCGTCTAAGATCCTTCTGGAGATGCACTGGGATGTTGCATTCTTCATCCTCATCATGAAGGTATAGTATTTATTTGTTTATATGAAGAGATTAATTCCAAAAGGAGCTAAATCAAAAAGAAGAGATGGAGAACAGAATTCCCGAGGGAACAACAAAAAATCGGTCAATGAAATGCCCCTTTTTTTTAATTCTTGACAGAGAATGGGTGAAGCCCAGGACGACACGAAGATGTCCCAGGTAGCAAGGAAGGCTTACGATGATTCTCTTGCTCCCCACAACGCCCTACCAATCAGAACAGCCGCACGCCTCGCCTGCAAGACATTACCCATCCGAAAGGACTTCGTAGAAAAGTAAATATATAGTCATCTACCACCGGCGGATTCATTCATTTATTGATTTATGTTGTTTCATTTCACTTTTTAATTTTTTTTTATTTACTTATTTTAAAATAAAAATGGGGTGGGGGTACGGAAAAGGGACAACAGGCCCCATGCCTTTTTCCCCCTTTTTTCTCTTTCTTAGCCCTTATCAGGGATTTGATAAAAACTTATCTCGAAATTGGTATGTAGCAGCAAAATGATTTTATGAAAGCACGTGCACAATTTTAGATCAAAATACTCTGTGGATTCTCTCAATGAGTGAAAATTGAATCCCTCTGTTTTTTCTACACAATAAGAGGGGTGAGAATAATACACTGCCATTTGCGCAATTTCAATTTGAAAAAGAAAAAAATGACTATCATTTCGCTAATAATGAATGTTTGCCTCCACGTTTACAATTTCTTTAGATTTGACAGATTAAAGGCCGTCTGTACTAGTTTGGCCAGGGGGATTTGACCTCCCTGCAAGGTCACTAACAGGTGGTTATCTCATTAAATCAGCTCTCAATTAACATAAGAAAATGAGGATCATGGGGGACCAACATGCACCGATTAGGCATTGTTTGTTGTATAGAGTTCGCAAGTAGCTATTAGTAGTACAGTGGGGCTTTAAACTATTTTCTACTATTTCGACCATAGGTACCTGAAGCAGAACACTGCCGAGGCCGTCGCTCTCCTCCCCGCAACGGTGGGGGCGCTAAAGGCCATCCATTCAATCATGGAAGCCGCCTTCATCAAGAACGACCTCATGAAGGAAGCCGAGGCTGAAGCAGCGAGGAATAAAGCAGAGGACGCAACACAGCCAGGTGTCTAGCAGCTTAGAAGAAAACCGGGGATAACAACGAGCCCTGTGGAACACCTTATTGATTATGTGCAATGTTGTAATAGATTAAAGATATCGAAAATAATATCGCTTGTGCAGCGGCGCACGAAACGTCGTGATCTTTTCGATCCCGTGTTGACCATACATTGCGAGACAAACGAATATCGCTAGCGATATTATTTTCGATAGTACATCCGCAATGAGTAATATGTTTAGCTTTAGATTAAAGATAGCTTTAATAATATCAATTTCTAGTATTTGATAGAACTGTGTATCGATGATTTAAGTATTCGTGTGTGTTTGCTATTACTAACTGAAATCTGAGTACCCTGTGAATTAAAAATATCTCAGCAAGTGTTTGTCGTTCCTACATAGATGATGCACAAGTATGTTCCCCTCTCTCTCATAAACCATTACTTCGGATATACTATCTTTATCTATATTGGCAGATAAAGGTCATTTGAACAAAGTTATCAAACCCACCGAGATGAATACTACATACGTGCTCATGAAAGTTATGTTTTGATCATTATTCATTTAGGGATCGGTGGTACATTTTACGATACACATGGTGGAAGTATTCTTTACAAGAGGGCAAGCAAAAGATATTCATGAAGTGCCTCCATCACCTTGGCAGTCATTATTCTAAAGTGTACAGACTGAGCTCGACTTCTTCATGTTTAAAGGATCTGTGGATATTTGAGAGTCCTTTTTACAAATGCTAACTCCGAAGCGGCTTTATATAACATGCACTTTCTCTGAAATTGGTTTACATTTTCCTTTTCTGCCCATGCATTTCCTGTGTTCATTCTAAATACAAAGGCCCGAATTCACAAAGGAGGTTTGTCGACAAACCTAGGTTGATATACGTCATATGACGCGTTTTGACGCGTTTTTTTTTAACAAACCTGGTTTGTAAAAACGTGTCGAAACGCATCATATGACGCACGAAATCCTAGGTTTGTCGACAAACCTTCTTTGTGAAATCGGGCCAAATAGTTTGCTTAGTTGTAAGAAGTGTCGTGGTCTACTTGTTACGTCGGACTATGGATCACGTGGTTTGCAGTTCTAGTTGTACCGTGGCACTAATGTCCTTTGGCAAGACATTAATCTACATTTGCCGTTCTTCACCCAGGTGTTGAATGGGTACCGGTATAGGAATAAATTCCTTGGCTGCTGTTAGCACCGAAAAGGGTAGGCTAGCAGAGCCGGCTTACATTCTAACGCCTTGAATGGTGGATAACTGCGCTACAGACAAACATCCAATATTATTAGCATACAAGGATTGTATGTTCTTTATTACCAGAATTAAAAATAACCTGGAACAAATAATTTTAGAAAGCTTTAGAAAGAAAAGTATACCTTGAGCCCGCAGGTCCATCATTTATTGTATTTCTTATAAGAAATTATGAAATTATTGAAATAGAAATTGTGCTGTGATGAGTAATGTGCATTGAAATTGTACATACATCTATATTGAAATCAAATATTAAAAGTTACGCAATCACGTTTAAGTGTGTTTTAGAGATTCGTGATTTTGAAATGATCTACACCTCCCCCTTTTGTGTACTTGATAGACCAACTAGACTTTCCTCGTTCCGTAAAATCAATGAAGTACATTATAATAATTCTCAATCGAAATTGGCTTACTTGCACCCTCCGCAATACCAACCCTAAGATAAAGTTGTAACCTTACCAAATGGGCATTTTCAAACCCTAAATCTAACCCCTTTTACTCTTTTCGTACCACTTTTTCTTCTCTTTTTAATTCTTCAAATTTGCTCTGAAATTTATTCATCGCCTTAGCAATCCCCCACCTCTCTCTCTCCTCTCTTTTTTCTTTCTCTGTCTCTTTCTTCCTCTACCTCTCCCTATTCCCACTACCCTCTCTATATCCATTCACTCTTTATACCCTCATTATTTTTTCTCCCTGTCTCCCATTCCCTGTCTGTCCCTCTATCACTGTGTGTGTGTATATGTGTGTGTGTGTGTGTCTCCCTCTCTCTCTCTCTCTCTCTCTACCCCATCCCCCTCTTCCTCTCACTCTTTCTTTCTCTATCTCTAGTTTTCTGCCTTTATCACTCTCTCTATTTCTATTCCCCCTTCTCCTTTTATGCCCCCTTTATTTCTTTCTGTCTGTCTCCCCCTTATCTGGCTCTCTCTTTACCTCTCTGTACACCCCCCCCCCCACCATCTCACTGTTCCCCTTACTTCCTTTCCCTTTCCTTTCCTCTCTCTCTGTCCCTCATTTCTTTCCGTTTGTCTTTCTCCCTCTCTCTATGTCAACCCATAGACCTATTTCAAGAGCCTTGGTATTATCCCCTATCTCTCTCTCTTTCTCTCTCTCTCTCTTTCCCTCACCCTCTCTATATACCACTTTATTTGTTTTCTGTTTGTCTTTCACTATATCATGATGTAATACAACCATCCGTTTTTAGAGTCATTTTCTTGTCTAAGCAATCATTTTCTCACCGGTTAATACACTAGACCTCTTATTTGTCAGGTTTTAAATATTCGAACAGCTACGGGAAACTAAACACAGTAAAGACACGACAAACAATAGGCGAACGTGTATGGTGCATGATGCTTTTATCGAAAACACCCAAATTAATCCAATCAGCATTAATTCAGCCAATGAAAGTAAAGAAAGGGTATATTTACATTGATGACGACACAATGAGTATCAATCAATCAAGAAAACCCTCTAAGCATGAGAAGGGGTAGGACGAAAGAGAGAGAGAGAGAGGGGGGAGCGAGGGGGAGGGGGAAAGTTTTACATACATATGTATGTATATGTATATATATTTAAAAAAGAGAAAGGCAGAGTAGGTTAAAAACATAACAGCAAGAAGAAGAACAAGAACTACTAAATATACATAAGGTGTAGAAAATGAAACATTTAAACAAAAAGAACGATAATCTTTTTACCAAAACACAGTTTTATGACAAATAAGCTGAATTTTCGTTTTCTTGTGAGAATTGGAAACAAATATACACTCTTTTTCTTTTTATACATAACAAGCTATTTTCCTATTGGATTCATATATTTTTTTATAAAACCTATTATATTCATACAAATCTCATTATCTGTTTAAAAATGAAGATTTAAATAAAAATCATTCTTATGTACAGCATTTGAAAAGGTGTATATGACTCATAAAACACCCATTAGTTAAAACATGGGAAACTTTAAAGCTTAAAGAAAATTAAAACTTTTGCAAAACATGTGCATACGATCCACAATTTAACATCCTAACTATTCAATCCAAAATTAGCCTCCAGGGCCCAAATAAACTACATACTTTAACTAATGTCAATAGCAACAGCCGATTACCGCGTTATATGATCGCAAGTTCCAAGACACAGACTACCTAGTAAACAATATCACGTTTATATCAAATGATGTAATATCCAAACATTTTGAAAATTAAAGTTAGTCCCATTTTCTTTGAAATCAGATTTTATATCTTGACAAGAATATGCCATCAACTTTGACCTCATGAGTGAATTGGTTTAATGCTAGCATAATGCTAGTAAGTGAATTTCAGGCGTGTAACTGCATGCTCGTCGACTTATATTTTGCAGATTAATTGTTTTAATATTAAGGCTTCTCAATTTCACATTTGAAAAAAAGGAAGGCACAATACAGATCAAGTACTGCCACCAGGCTAGGCACTCAATATAAGTACATTAACCCCTAAAATGTTGATTTGATGTCTACAAGGAATATATTCCGACCCATTGCCTGAAGTGAAAACAGTGTCCTCTTTCACTTGACGAATAAGGATTTATTTGACCTCAAGAAAATCATGATTTTATGACGCAGAATTCGGGGTAAAGTGAAATCCAAGAAATGACTTATCATTACAAATTCAAAAAGATAACTGAAAATAGACAAAATGATCTCACTATCCATATACATCGTCCTTGTTTTCACGAAGTGACGGTAGTGAGGAAAATTGTAACGCAAAGTGAATGCAATTTTTTTTCACTACCGTCACTTCGTGAAAACAGCGACGACATGTAGTTCAAAAGGTATAAATCCACGATTAAAAACCTTTTACTATGTATATAGTGTAATCTGAATATAAACCAAAACAAACATACTCATTTGGTTGTATTGGGTTACACGTGGAATGTATATTAGCATTGAATGAGTTGCGTGTGTGTGTGTGTTGTGTGTTCTCCACTAATATATCGCTGAGGGCGCTCTACGTCTTACGATCAAAATCTATTCTTCAGTATACCTAGTATACAAAATCATGTGTATAATCAAATGATGTGATTTCCAAATATTTTGAACAAGTTAGTGCCTTAAATGTCTAAACCTGCTCAAGCAGGTACGTCTTCCCCGCCGTAGGGACCTTCTGGTCGCTGGGTGCCGTGGTGCGGGCCGGGATGGGGGCCATCGTGGGGGCCATCGTAGGGTCCATCGTGGGGTCCACCGTGGGGTCCACCGTGGGGTCCATGATGAGGACCATCGTCGGGTCCATCGTGGGGTCCATGATGAGGTCGTTTGTGGTGATCATGATCGCCCTCCTCTTCGCTAGAGCTTCCTGGTCGATCGTGGCCGTCCTGATCCTCACTGCCGCCCCCATGCGGGCCATCTCTGTCATCACCTAAAATGGAGAATCGGAGCATGAACAGAACAATTTAAAGGCCTATACTAGTGGGCTCGATCGCATGGGGAATTCATCAATGTTCGGATGTCGACCCATTAACAGGTGTTGTCAATTTTATGACCAGTCGGACTTACGTAATAGTCAACATTTTAAAACCAAGTGGGATCACCAAAATTACTTATAGATCGTTCCTCTTGTCCGTTTTGAAACTTTTTTTTTGGAGGGTGTTGGGTAGAAAGGAGTTGGTGAGGTATGAGTGGGAGGGGGAGAATGGGGGGGGGGGGAGAAGGGGAATTGGTACAGACTACAGACAGAATGGGTTGCTTACCATCCATTGGCATTCCATTATGTTCTCCAAATCTCTCATCATGGTCTCCTTTCATCTCATCCCATCGGTGATGACCTCTCTCAAGCTGGAAGGAAAAGAAACAAAATAGATTGATGTAAGTTTTATTTTTCTTCTTCTTTTATAAAACATGTACGATGTGTTTGTATGCATGGGGATTGATTTACCTAACAACTAAGAAAGCATGTGTATGCTTGTAAGCAAAGGGGGACCGACGGCTTTAATTCGACTCCGATGGACTTCCTAATGAGGGTTAATGCTCTACAAATTAAGAGCACGAGCACATTGACTTGGTTTCGAACACGGAGCAGCTTCTCAGTCTGTTCTACCAAATATTTCATGATGGTAATGGTGGCAAAAATGTTATTCAATGTTATTTTTTTTTAAATCAAAATTCCCCCTCAGAACGGATTGGCCGGTATTGATTCTACTAAATTTAAAGCCGCGCTGGCTTCAGGCTTACATTCAAAATCGAGTTTAGCATGGAAAGTTCATGTGAGATCCAAGTTTTCCTTTTGTTAAAAGTTATTTTGGACCCAATATCGGTTTGAACTGAACTATTATACGAATCGATATGTTTAGAACATTTTTAATATTTATTCCCCATTTATCTTTTTTCCCTCTCTGTCTCTCTCTCTCCTTTTACATACCGAATCATCAGTTCCACACCATCCGCCACGTACAAGCATTCGATGAGTGAAAAAACCGATGCACCCAACTACTAGCATTGTTGCCACTACACCGATGAATATCTTCTGCCATCGCTGCAACCGTCCGCAACAGCCTCGTCTAGCGCCCGCTTGCGTCTGTACGGCAAATTCATTCTGAAGTTTGTCCGTCTGGATAGGGACCTGTGTGGATGAAAGTTTGAATCAATACCATTAAAGGGAGATTAAATTTAATAGTTAACTATTCTAAAAGAAAGCAAAAAACAGAAGAGCAGACTGTACATGGGAAAAGTTTGAACGAAACCGTACAAACAATGGGAAAGTTAGGAATACTTTATATGTTCTAATTGCTATGGGCGATTCAAATTGGCTGAATCGGTAGTGTCACCGTGACGAAGTACCGGACAACCTTCTTATTCGTTCCAACACACATTATGACTTAAAATGCAAATTTTTCAAAATATATAACTCAGGAGGGTCTTTTCATTTTTGGAGAAACCATTGATAATATATGCTACCCATCAAAACCTATTCAAAACTAGTCTCAAGACACATTTATTCAAAATTGCGTTTGATGATTGATTAACTCTGTTCCCTTTGATGTGTATTCCATATGTATTGTAATTTGTATGTTTATTTGCATTTTTAGTTTTGTATAAGATGTAATTGTATATCAGTCTATTTTGTGTGTATAGCGCTTAGAGACTTCGGTGGTAAGCGCTTTATAAGTAACGTTTTTATTATTATTATTATTATTATTAAAATAAAGGCCCTCTAAAAAAAAAAAAAAAAAAAGAAAAACTTTTAGAACCGCTTTTATTTTTTTCTTCAAAGACATCAATTTTCATATAGGCCTAATCAGACTTTCTATTTTTTTAACGGTTTAAAACGGATGTCCCCATCCAAGCGTGGCAGTCACAATTCATCTTAATTGTTGTCTGCAATTTGATATATATTTTATTAAATTTAATTGACGGTTTCGCCTATCCAAAATGTTAACATAATAATGAGTGACCATTATTTTTTAAATTAATAGAAAAAATGCAAAATATGCATCGTCCATTACACTTTGAATACCAGAACCCCATATCATCTCAAACAATTAACATCAGCACCAGCAATTAATATCCGATCGAAATAACATCAGCCCCCCCCCCCCCCCCCCCCCCCACCATGCATGCAACATCATCCTCATTATGAATACCATCAACCCACCCACTTCATCGTCGTAAATAATACCATCACACCACTAACAACATCCTCATCGTTAGAACCATCACGTTCCCACCAACACCATCGTCGTAAACAATACTACCACCCACAACATAACCTCATCATGAATACCATCACCCAATTTACCCAACCACTTTATCGTCGCAAACAATACTACCACCCATCAACAACATATCCTCATGATGAATACCATCACCACAAATACATATCCTCATGAATACCATCACCCCACCTACTCATCCTCGTAAACAATACCATCACCAGCCATCACCAACCAAAACATCCTCATAATGAATACCATCAACCCCACCTACTTCATCGTCGTAAACAATACCATCACCATACCAAAACATATTCTCATCATGAATACCATCACCCCCACCTACTTCATCGTCGTAAACAATACCATCACCACACCAAAACATATTCTCATCATGAATACCATCAACCCCACCTACTTCATCGTCGTAAACAATACCATCACCATACAAAACATATTCTCATCATGAATACCATCACCCCCACCTACTTCATCGTCGTAAACAATACCATCACACACCAAAACATATTCTCATCATGAATACCATCACCCACCTATTCATCGTCGTAAACAATACCATCACCACACCAAAACATCCTCATAATGAATACCATCACCCCACCTACTTCATCCTCGTAAACAATACCATCACACACCAAACCATATTCTCATTATATACCATCACCCAACCAAAAACATATCCTCATGAATACCATCGCCACATCATCATCCGCATCACAATCACTATCACCACCTCGGCCACTACTATTCAGTCTAGTTAAACCGCCACTGAAATGAACAGCCCCTGAGCACGATCATCATTCTACCAGTTTGTTCGCTATTAAACGCATTTTCCCTTAGAAGCGTGTACAGGCAGAAGTACAATTCTGCATCGTCACGACGTTCACTACCATATAATACCACCACCACCACCATCCTCATAAATAAATTATAATAATGCATTTAGTCCCCTTCATTTCACATTATTAAAACAAATCCTCAGCGCATCAGCACTATATACAGCAGTTATACTCTCAACACATTCTAAACGAATCTCTAATAACACTATCCAACACCTTATCACAAACAGATAATACACCAACATGTTATGAATTCGTGAATATGCAAAGCTAGATAATTATGGAACAATAGCTTATAATCTTACCTCCACTTGGCCAGCCTCTCTCGCTTTCTGCTTGGCTTTCTCCTGCGATTGATCAATAGCAAAAACAGTCGGTTTCACCATAGTGATGAATTATTCTCCACAATAGGAGCAAAACGATTATAAAAGGATGATTAAAAAACAAATCTTCTCCCAGTAAACGTAAAGCACTTGCAAACGAACCGACGAATAGATAATGAATATATTGCGTGCAAAACCTGTCGTCTCAAATCGAATGCAAATTGTCAATGAGCAAATAATAATGCTCGAGCGGTTTACGATATTATTCTTCGCTCAAGCCGTTGGTACATAAACAGAATATCGGAGCAAGCGATATTAGAGGGAAGCAGGAAGAGAACAGAGGGATAATGAAGGATAATACTATTAGAGAGAAGAGAGGGACATGTATACAAATATATAGATATATACCTATGAATAACTATTATATGAATAGAGAGAAAGAGAGAGAGAGATATGGGAAAAATAATTATATATATATATAGAGAGAGGAGAGAGAGAGTATGTGTGTGTGTATGTGTGTGATAGAGAGATGAGGAGACAGTGAGGGAGAGAGATTTAAGAGAAAGGGACATACACGTAATTATAAACATACATATTTATATTATAGAGAGAGAGAGATAGAATAGAAGTATAGCAAGGGGGGTATTAGAGCCTAATAATATAGTAAACCGAAAGGGGGGCAAGAAGAGAGACAGACAGAAAGGAAGAAGAAAAGGAGAAAGAAAGAGAGAAGAGAGAGAGAGAGAGAAATATAGCAAGGAAGAAAGTAACGAAAGAAAAAAAGAGAGTTGATTTTAACTTTTTCATTTAATGGCATCAATCACGTCGATTTCATATATACCCGGGGGGGGGGGGGGGGATCTGATTTGGTTTGAAATGGGTGTGCCATTCAAGCCTCGAAACTCCTACCCATTTTCAAGGTTCATTTGGGGGATTTTCCCCGAAATAATGGCCCGTTTTTCAAAATTGTTGACATTTTGAAAAAACGGACCCACCCATGGTTAGGGATGTTGGTGAAAAAAGTGACCATTAGAGTGGTACCTCCACCCCCGTCTCCCCTCTCTCTCTCTCCTCTCTTTCTTCTTTCTTCTTTCTCTGTCTCTTTCTCCCTCTACCTCTCCCTATTCCATTCCCTATATATATCCAATCACTTTTATACCCTCATTATTTCTTTCCCCTGTCTGTCCCGCTACCACTCTGTGTGTGTGTGGGTGCGTGTGTGTGTGTCTCTCTCTCCACCCCACCCCCTCTTCCTCCGACTCTTTCTTTCTCTATCTCTAGTTTTCTGCCTTTCCCACTCTCTCTATTTATATTCCCCCTTCTCCTTTTATGCCCCTATATTTATTTCTCTCTGTCTTCCCCTTCTCTGGCTCTCTTTACCTCTAGTACTACCCCCATATCTCTCTGTCCCCCTTACTTTCTTTCCCTATCTCTTCCTCTCTCTCTCTCTCTCTCTCTCTCTTTATATACCACTTTATTTATTTCCGTTTGTCTTTCTCCCTCTCTCTATGTCAACCAATAGACTCATTACAAGAGCCTTGGTATTACTCTCTATCCCTTCCTTTCTCTTTCTTTCTTCCCCCTCTCTCCCTCCACCCTCCTCTCTCTCTCTCCCTCTCTTTTCATCTCCTTCTCTATATACCACTTCATTTCTTTCTGTTTGTTTTTCACTTTTCCTTAACACAGTAAAAGACTCGACGAACAATAAGCGAACGTGTATGGTGCATGATGCTTTTATCGAAAACATCCAAATTAATCCATATAGTTTTAAACGATGCGAAATTAGCATTAATTCAGCCAAAGAAAGTAAAGAAAGGGTATATTTACATTGATGACGACACAATGGCCCGAATTCATAAAGGAGGTTTGTCGACAAATCTCCTTTGTAAATTCAGGCCAATGGGTATCAATCAATCAAGAAAACCCTCTAAGCATGAGAAGGGGTAGGACGAAAGAGATAGAGAGAGAGAGAGAGAGTGAAGAGAGAAAGAGAGAGAGAGAGAGAGAGAGAAGAGAGAGAGAGAGAGAGAGGGAGAGAGAGTGAGAGAGGGGGGGGGGAGGGGGGAGTTTTACATACAATTATATAAGAGAGAGAGGGGGAGGAGAGAGAGTTTTACATACATGTATTATATTCAAACAGAGGAAAAGGCAGAGTAGGTTAAAACAAAAGAGCAAGAAGAAGAGCAAGAATTACTAAATATACATTAGATGTAGAAAATGAAACAAAATTAAAAAAGAACAATAATATATTGCCAAATCACAGTGTTATGACAGAAAAGCTGAATTTCCGTTTTCTAGCGAGAAATTGAACACATACACTGTTTTTCTTTTATACTTAACAAGCTATTTTCCAATTAGATTCATATATATATTTTACAAAAACCATTTTATTCATACAAATCTCATTATCTGTGAAAAATAAAGGTTGAAGTAAAGATCATTCTTATGTACAACAATTGAAAAAGGTGTATATGACTCATAAAACATCCATTAGTTAAAACATGGGAAACTTTAAAGCTAAAAGAAAATTAAAACATTTGCAAAACATGTGCAGAAGATCAACATTTTAACATCCTAACTATTTAATCTAAAATTTGCCTCCAGGGCCCAAATAAACTACATACTTTAACTAAAGTCAAAAGCAACAGCCGATTAACGCGTTATATGATCGCAAGTTCCGACACACAGATTACTAGTAAACAATATCACGTTTATATCAAATGATGTATATCTAAAACGTTTTGAAAATTAAAGTTAGTCCCATTTTCTTTGGAGATCAGATTTTATATCTTGACAAGAATATGCCATCAACTTTGACCTCATGCGTGAATTGGTATAATGCTAGCATAATGCTAGTAAGTGAATTTCAGGCGTGTAACTGCATGCTCGTCGACTTATATTTTTCAGATTAATTGTTTTAATATTAAGGCTTCTCAATTTCACATTAAAAAAGGAAGGCACATAACAGATCAAGCTCTGTCAGCAGGATTGTCACTCAATATAGATAGGCCTACATTAATCCCTAGAATGTTGATTTGGTGTCTACCAGGAGTATATTCTGACCCATTGCCTGAAGTGAAAACAGTGTACTATTTCACTTGACGAATAAGGATTGATTTGACTTCAAGAAAATCATGACTTTATGAAGCAGACTTCGGGTTAAAGTGAAATTAAAAAAAAGAGACTTATTATTATTCAAAACAAAGGGCGCCTAGTTCTCCGGGGTCCTCAGAATCTGGGCTCTCAGATGTGTCCGAGATATGTAGTGTTAGTGGGTTGCGGGCCGGGATGGGGGCCTGGGTGCGGGCCTGGGTGCGGACCTGGATGGGGTCCATCGTGAGGTCCATCGTGGGGTCCATCGTGGGATCCATGATGAGATCCTTTGTGGTGATCATGATCGCCCTCCTCTTCGCTTGAGCTTCCTGGTCGATCGTGGTCCTGGTCCTGACTACCGCCCCCATGCGGGCCATCTCTGTCATCACCTAAAGTGGAGAATCGGATATCATGAACATAATATCTAAAGACCTATAATAGTGGGCTGATCGCATGGGGAATTCATCAATGTTTGGGTTTTCACCCCAAAACAAGTGTTGTAAATCACCGTGATTAGCCTTCAATTTATGACCAGCAAGACTTATGTAATACTCAACATTTTAAAACCAAATTGGATCACAAAAATTACTTATTGTGCCGTTTTGAAACTTTTTGTTGTTGCAGGTTGTGGGGGTAGAAAGAGTAGGGTGGGTAGAAGGGGAGGGGATAGAAGGGGGAGGGGATAGAGGGGGGGGGGGGCGGAAGGGGAATTGGTACAGACAGAATGGGTTGCTTACCATCCATTGGCATTTCATTGTGTTCTCCAAATCTCTCATCATGGTCTCCCTTCTTATCATCCCATCGGTGATGACCTCGCTCAAGCTGGAACACAAAGAAACAGAATAATGTAAGTTCAAATTTTCTTCTTCTTTGCAAAAAAAATGTACGATGTGTTTGTATGCGTGGTGATTGATTTACCTAACAACTAAGAAAGCATGTGTATGCTTGTAAGCAAAGGGGGACCGACGGCTTTAATTCGCCTCCGATGGACTTCCTAATGAGGGTTAATGCTCTACCAAAGAGCACGAGCACATTGACTTGGTTTCGAACACGGGGCAGCTTCTCAGTCTGTTCTACCAAATATTTCATGATGGTGATGGTGGCAAAAATGTCATTAAAAAAAAAAAAAAAAAAAAATCCCCCAGAACAGATTGGACCGTATTGATTCTATTGACTTTAAAGGCGCGTTGGCTTCAGGTTTTCGTTCAAAATCGAGGTCCAAGTTTTCCTTTTGTTAAACTTTTTGTTTACCCAATGTCGGTTCGAAGTGAATTATTATTATACGAATCGATATGTTTAGAAGGTTTTTAATATTTATTCCCCATTTGTCTTCCTTGTTCTTCTCCTTCTCTCTCTCTCTCTCTATCTCTCTCTCTCTATCTCTCTTTCTCTCTCTCTCCTTTTACATACCGAATCATCAGTTCCACACCATCCACCACGAACAAGCATTCGATGAGTGAAGAAACCGATGCACCCAACTACTAGCATTGTTGCCACTACACCGATAAAGATCTTCTGCCATCGCTGCAACGATCCGCAACAGCCTCGTCTAGCGCCCGCTTGCGTCTGTACGGCAAATTCATTCTGAAGTTTGTCCGTCTGGATAGGGACCTGTGTGGATGAGAGTTTGAATCAATAACACTAAAGGGAAATTTAAATTTAATAGTTCATTCTATTTATTCATGTTTCCAAAGAAAGCATTACAAATCAATTATAAACATTTACAACAAATGTAGAAATATATATTGGGAACAAAGGGATTCACTAAAAATCAATGCTCGTACAAGTGTGAACACCTAAAATGATACTTAGGAATAATGAGTAATTAAATCAAGTAGTCCGTAGCTACAAAAGGAACTACAACATAGTGAAAAAGGTTAACTGTTCTAACATAAAACAGAAAATCAGAGAAGCAGACTGGGTAAAGTATAAACGAAATCGGACAAACAGTGGAAAAGTTAGGATCACTTTATATGTTCTAATTACTATGGGCGATTCGAATTGGCTGAATCGGTAGTGTCACTGTAACGAAGTGACAGACAACTTTCCTATTCGTTCCAAAACACAATGTGACTAAAAATGGCATTTGTTAAAAATATATGACTCGGGAGGGTCTTTCCATTTTAGAGAAACTTTGATAATATAATTATGTTGCCCATAACAAATTAGAGATGTGACATAAAGGGAGAAAGGAGAAAGGAGAAAGGGGAAAAACATAAATTTATGGTACACGAAAAATTGGAGAGTTATCTGTACATTACATCACAATCCAGTGACCAAATTGGTCAATTTTCGATTCACATAGATTTAGGTAACTCGTATTTCAAACGCTCATTACTTCCTAATTTGTTGGTCCTACTTATTTCCCACTCTCTCCATGTTTTTTTTTTTGGGGGGGGGGGAGGTGGGTGAGCGGAGTGTTTTTACGGTACAGATTTATATATTCAAAAACATCTAGTTGTATATATTGTGTACTCTATATTTTATATATTGCAATTAAATCCTATTATACGTTGTATGATGTACATGTATTGGATGAATACAATAAAGAATACTACAAAACAAAAAGGATGCATTTACCCCAAAATAAAGGTCCTCTCTCCAAAAAAAAAGAAAAAAAAAAGAGGATCTTTTAGAAGCGCTTTTGACTTTTTCTTCAAAGCGATCAATTTCCCTATAATCAGACCTTCTAATGGTTAAACGGATGTGCCCATCTAACTGAGCGTGGCATTTCAAAATTTGATCTTAATTGGTGTCGGTAGAGTATTTAATATTTTCAATTTGATATATATTTTCTAGAATTTCATTGACGGTTTAGCCTATACAAAATGTTTACATGATAATGAGTGTCCATTTTTTTTTTAATTAATAGAAAATGCAAAAATATGCATCGTCCATTACACTGTGCTCACCAGAACCCCACATCACCACCAGCAAATTAACATCATCATCAAAAATTAACATCCCCACCATAATTCCATCAGCCTCGCTCCCAATCAACATCATCATCATAAATAATACCATCACACCAACAACCTCCTCATCATTAGTACGTATCACCCCATCCACTTCATCGTCGTAAATAATACCATCACCCCACCAACATACATATCCACATGTATACCATCACCACCACCAATTCCATCATCATCATCCTCATCACTATCAATATCCTACCACTATTCTGTCTAGTTAAGCCGTCACTGAAATGAACAGCCCCTGAGCAAGATCATCATTCTACCATTGTTCCATATTAATACTGACGCATTTTCCAGCAGAAGCGTACATAGGCATAAGTAAAAATCTGCATCGTCACGACTACGACGAATACCACCACCACCACCACCGTCCTCATAAATAAATAATAATAATGCATTTCCCCCTTCATTTTACATTATATTAAAACAGATCTAAAGCGCATCAGCATTACCGCAATCACACTCTCAACGTAATATAAACGACTCTATAAAGTAACACTATCCAACACATTCGCATTATCACAAACAGATAATACCCTAAACATGTTATGATTTCGTGAATATGCAAAGCAAGATAATTATGAAATAATAGCTGATAATTTTACCTCAACTTGGCCAGCTTCTATCGCTTTCTGTTTGGCCTTCTCCTGTGACGGGTCAATAGCAAAAACAGTCGGTTTCACCATAGTGATGAATTATTCTCAACAATAGGAGCAAAACGATTATAAAAGGATGACTAAACAAAAAATCTTCACCCAGTAAACGTAAAGCACTTGCGAACGAACCGACGAAGAGATTATGAATATATTGCGTGCAAGACCTGTCGTCTCGAATGGAATGAAAATTGTCAATAAGCAAATAGATTGTCATCATACGTCATAATAATGCTCGAGTGGTTTTCGATATTAGTCGTCGCTCAAGCCGTTGATACAAAATAGAATATCGGAGCAAACGATGAAGATGAGAAGAGGGACATGTATACACATATATTCCTATGAATAGCTAGTATATGAAGAGATCGAGAGATCGAGAGAGAGAGAGGAGAGAGAGAGAGAGAGAGTGTGTGTGGTGGTGGTGGGGGGGGGGGGGGGGGGGAGAGATTTTGAATAGAAAGGGACATAACATATAAATATGCATATATATATATATATTATAGATAGAGAGAGAGAGACATAATATATAAACGTGTATATTTATATATATAGAGAGAGAGCGAGAGTGAAAGAGAGAGAGAGAGAGGGAGAGAGAGAGAGAGCATTCTAAGAGGGGAATTTTTCGCGAAATAAAGGCCCGTTTTTCACCATTTTCGGGTAGTTGCATGATTCAAACACCCACAAATTTTGGACATTTTGAAAAAACGAACCCATGTTTAGGGATATTCTTGCTAAAAATGGGGCCAATGTTTAGGGATTTTTGTGTGAAAAAGTGACCCATTAGAGCGGCACACCCTAGTATGTCTTAATATGCGCGTACCCCCTCCACCCTCCACGGGCAAATATAACCGCAAACGGATTGGCGTAAGACTAACGCCACTATATCTCACACTTCTACTTATTTGCATAACAATCGTGTCGCCCTGAGCCATCCGAGACCTGGTACAGCGATGCACGGCATCACGTTGTGTGTATAAACCTTTTGTCTGTTTATATACACAGAGTATGATGATGAAGTAAGGAATATGTATTTGATTTCACTGTACGTGTTTATGATTTTGTATATGCTCGTATAATCGATCAAATTACACCAGCGAGCTTTGAACACGGGTACATCACGAGTTGTCTACTCATGGATAATAAATAGATCCTAATTTCTAAGTATCCATATGCAGCTTGAACACGTATGAGTTCCGTTTTCGTTTTCCTCATTTGGACACCCCGGATTCATGTTTTTCTGTTGGTAATTTATTATTAGCAAACACCAAAGTACGGTATATATAGTTGTTTATGTTTTTTGCAATCAGTATTTATAGGTCATTAAGTTCAGTGTACATTTGTATGTCATTGTATACCAAAATAGACATGGCGTGATAAGCGTTCATGCAGTTTTGTATATATATATATATATATACACTGTCGCTCATAAAGTTGGAATAATTTTTTTTACCCCAATTTATGGAATTATTTTGACAATGATTTATTCCTAATAGATCTAGATAATAGTATACATTCTCAGATTTTATATTGAATAATAATTTGCCAGTGTTTGTTTTGCGTGACTGCTAAATCATGTGTATGCTTCTATGCTTATCAACTAGAGGACCTACACCCTTAAGTCATAAATGACAGTAATGAGGATTAATGCCCCACAAAAGGGCACTAATATAGCACATCGACACGGTTTTGATCCTGGGGTCTCACAGTTACGAGGCCATTGCTTTGCCACTGAACAATGCCTGTACGCAGCAGGGGCCGTCAGGGTAGGCGGCAGTTCCAACAAATAAAAAAAAAGAACAAAGAAAATGCAATAACTTATCAATAATTCATTGAATTTCCCCCCGGTCCCCAACAGAAACAAATCTTCTGTGTATACACAGTTTTGGGGAATTTTGAAAGTTGGGTGGATAGTGATTCTTTACAAATTTGATATATTTGGATGCCCCTGTGGATGTATTATAAGTGTAAGAAAATTTAGCCCCTATAATACTTCTGCTTTCGAGAAAATTGAATATAAAAATGTACCGGTGCTCCCGGTAAATTTTGATAAATTTCAAATAGCGCCACGGCCGTAGAATGGTAGCTGCGACCCTGAAAATCTCAGAATATGTTGTTGTGATATTATTACCAAACAGGAATAGCTAACCGGTCGATTTTAGTCAAGAAACATTCTTTTATAGCATAATTAATATCTTGACCTTGAGAGGGAGCTAAACAACATAACAAGTTTATTATTTACAATTTCATAACTTTAAACTCGATTTCAACCGCGACAACGATCACTGAATATTGTAGGATCATAATGCTTCCAATATATTCATTTGAACCAAATTCATGACTCCATACCAAAACTTTGTATTACCTTTAAGCCATAATGCATGGCTGTACAGAGGATTTGTTTATGTTGGGGACCGGGGTAAAATGCAATGAATTATTGATAATTTATTACAATTTCTTTGTTTTTTGCAATTTGCATTTGCAATTTTAGAACCACATTGTGTAGAGATCACCGATTACCGACAAAACTAGCCACCAATTACCGACAAATATATTAATGGCAATGCCCCAATGTCTACAAATGTACCACTATAAACCCGGGGCCAGCTAGGAACTAAGTTATTTTTCAGTTTCCCCCCTCCCGCCTGAACGGTTCATCGGATCGTATTCTTTCTCTCATAATTTCATGAAGTGTCAAAGCTTCCGCGCTCTGCCCCGGGGGGGGGGGGGGGGAGAACTTAAAAATAACTTTTATGGGTTTAAATTTGTAGACATTGGCATTAATATATTTGTCGGTAATTGGTGGCCTTTTTTGTCGGTAATCGGTGGCCTCTACACCCCCCGCCTCTGCTCCTCCCACGACGCCCCTGATAACAACACAGTTTATACACTCGATCATTGACGGATCCAGGGGAGGGGGGCCTGCCCCCTGGGAAAAAGTGTAAAAACACGTTAATTTTACTTTTTGTTTGGAGATGACCCCCCCCCCCCCCTCCTCCCTGTCGCTCAAGGGGGGTGCGATTTTTCAAATTTTTGAGGGCCCCCAAATAAAATAAGTGCTTACTACCCCCCCCCCCCCCCCTCCCCCCCCACTGAGCGAAATATTGGCCGGCACGATTTTCAAATTTCAGCACACTAAATTTCAAATTGATTTCAAATTTGCCCCCCTCCCCCCTCAGAAATCCTGGATCCGCGCCTGATACACGGTGCAATGAAACTTTATTGTGGAAAGGTATTTAAGAAGCTTAAGGCCCGGTCCCACTGCACTTACGGATGCAAAGAGGATGTAAAACGTAACAAAATCTTGTCATCCGTTGGAAAACGCTATGCATCCGTTCCGTACTCATTGGATACGTTTCATACGCTCTATCCATCGAGCATCCGTCCACTGTGATTTCATCCGCGCAAAAAGTTTTGAGCTGCACACAACTTTTAGAACGGATGAATTTCCGCCGTATACGATGTAAATCCGCGACAAATACGAGCAACAAACGTTCTTTGTCCGTTATCATCCGTTAAACGTCCGCTGTATCCTCTCTGCATCCTCTCGGCATCCTCGCAACTCACATCCGCTGCAGCTGAAAACGGAAAGAGGGAGGAAAGATAAGGTACATGGAACGTCCATACATCGTTAGTAGCACGGAAATAGAAAGGATGTAAGCGTATGCATCTCGTATATAAAGTATTAAAAGCTGTGTCATCCACTTCCATCCGCTTTCATCCGCTAGGCTTCCGATGAACATCCGTTTAACATCCCCGCTACATACTACGCACGTCCGTTATTTTCCGTTCTGTTTTCGCAAATTTTCGCAAATTTTGTCCATTTCTGGAGCGGATGAAAACGGGTGGAACCACCCGCGAAATTGTGCTCGTCCGCTGTGTCCTTTATGCATACGTTTTATGTCCATTGGCAAAGGGCAAGAAGTACTTTAAGATAGCCAATGTCTTCCAGGTATCATAACATTTCTCAAATTTTCAACTCAAATCTCATCAACAAGTTAGCATCAACTATAACATCATGCATCTTAGAGGTCAAACATAATGAGCATTGTTAAATAAGTATATTATCAGCATAGTCCGACCCACATGCCTGTGAGATACTAATAGGGCTCTTCAAGACTTCAAGTATCAGATGATTCATCCCTATTGCATTACATGTACTTATTTTTTAGATATGGTAAGAAAATTCAGATTTCTGTATATGCAACAAGCAATCTGCCATAATGTGCAATGATGGCGACCAGACACATGCTGTGGCGGCGGTTGCTCCAGGCTTTAATTCTTCAGGGATGTGGGGTTGGGGTTGTATCTGTTGTTAGGTTTTGAGCTGGGTTTGTGGTTGGTGTTGGGTTGTGTGCGGTGTAGGTTTCTTGACCGGGGTTGGGATTGGGAGTACTGAATTGCCGCGGAGTGATTGTAGCCGGAGCAGCTAGGTGTCGTAGGAAAAGAATAGCAATTTTAGTACCATAATATTCTCATGCATATGTTTCACGTGTAATTTTACTTTGTCACTGATGTATACTTTGTAAAAAAAAAACCTGCACTTCGGCTCTCGGGCCGCGAATGCTTTTTAATGAATCAAACCATTTAAAATAAAAATAAATAAATAAATACTTTCTAAAAAAATCTGTATACATGACACTCTATTCTCTTACATGTACTACTATAACAGCGCCATGTGCCCCGCTTTCCCAGCTGCTATCGACTCAAGCATTCATTAAAAAAAAAAGTTTTAGCCCTCCATAGGCTATTTTATTGAGTCAAACAAACATTTTTACAATTCAATGAAATTAAGTCTTTCCTTAACTCAAACAAAACATAACACTTTCACATTTCTCTCCTTGTTGTTCATACAAACAAATGTTGAAGTGACTGCCATTTAGTTTAAAAAATTGTTTTATATAGGCTACCAGATATAGAATGAATATATCTCTCGTCTTCATAATATTGAATAATTTTATTCTTCAAAGAACTAAAGTTTGGAATTTTGTTACTAATCTTTTGAACAAATAGTTGATGCTTAATCAAAGCCACCATGCAATTTAAAGGTAAAGACCAGTTTTGGAAACGCACCCCCCCCTCTCAAAAAATGAAATGGAAGCTCTTATTACCAATCATGTGAAAGAATATGTTTTGACTAATACGTGATCATACAAATTTTGCCGAGAAACCGCCTCCTAATTGATATATTTGGTAAATTATAATATATATTTGGACCTGATAGATATAACGCACGTGTCGCGCACGTAAGGGGGTAGTCCCATATACATATTTCTGTGTACAGTGCTTGTAACTTTATCAAGACTGGGCCAAATTTCTTATCATTTTGATGACAAAAGAAACGATGCTTTAAAGATAAAAAACAGTTATAGTCATGCGATTGCATTGTGGGAGAAACGTTGTGGAATCGATCAGAAAAGATTGATCATCTAGCGTGTGTACTGCAAGGTTCTGGAATCATCAAAATGATAAGAAATTTGGCCCAGTCTTGGTAAAGTTATAATCACTGTACACATAAAGATGTATATGGGACTACACGAACACGTGGCGTAAAAATCCTACCCTGGAGTTCTACGATGCTACATGACATATTTAGAATATGAATATGAAGGGCCATGCTTTTCAGGGAACATGTTTTATCTGATGTTCTTCCAAACTTGCGTAATGACAATAATAACGCTCACAAATTATTTATCACCTCTTCCCAGGACTCAACCTTCTCTTTAAAGGTACTATGTCCCATTTGCAGGCCAACAAAATGAAAAAGTTAAATTCCAACTGCATTTGAAAGATAATACTAATTTAGAACTTCCCTAAAAAAGGTGGGGCTTGAAAATGTCTTCAAGTGGGAAAATAACGACTATTAGTTGTCAAATCGACTTTAGGGCTATAGAGCTCAAAAGTAATAGTCTTGATTTTCAGACAATTGTACCGAATGGTCATACGTTTTATGCTGCGCAAAGATTCAATCAGTTTAATATTGGCCATCACAAGAAGTGGGTTATTGATGTAGACAAATGCTCATGTACCCTTTACAACTCTTTTCATGTATGTTATTACCAAAGAAGAAAAAAAGCCAGTCAGTCACTCAATAGTGTCTGACAATGAAGTCTAGCAAGTAAACGGGTTTCCTTGCATAATTTGAATATGAGGACACTGCTAACGTTTAGATTTCACAGATAGGACATACATGACATATTCAAAATTCCTGCAAAGTTCTACAGCATTTGATGTTGGCTGCAAAAGGGACATAGTACCTTTAATGTCATATATCAAATAAATTGGAAACCCCCCTCCCCGTTCTCCAAAATCCCGAACGAAAAACTAAAAAACAATTTTACTTGGCCATTTACACCTCAAATTAAGTGTTTCTTTTTTGTTACAAATTTCTAACCCAGACACTGTTTACTATCTCTCATACCAGCAGAAAACGATTTATTTGAAACTAAAGTAAAATCATCACTAGTATAAAGTGAACTGCTGACCTACGCGTTTAAATTCGAGAGTCATACATTTCTTGATAGTAAGGCATGGCTGCTTCGACACATTCTTTCACATCTTCAGTCAAACTATTCATGTGTGGGAGAGGGGAAGGAGGGAAGAAGTTTGTGGTATTAAACGATTTCTTGCAATACATTCGGATAAACTCGAAATCATTGGGAGGGGAAAACGCACATATCCAACTGTTTGTGGTATTTGGACTTTCAAGCCATTTAAGTAGGTTATCCGAGTAGGGGATTCCAACCGCGGTGCAAAACCGGGGTAGCATTGTGGCCGGGTCGGATAGGAGATCGTCGCTGTCCAAGACAACCGGATTTGGATCGTAATTCTGCTTGACGTGTAACCAGAGATCATAGAGCTCTTTGAAGAAGCGTCCAGGTGGTGCATGGAATGCTGGTACATCCTTCATTATGTGGAAGGATTCGGACCTGGTTCCATTTGGATCCGAACCGTTCACTTCCTGATCCAGGTCCAACTTAACTTTTCGCCAAGATGAGAATACCTTCCTCGGATGCCGGAGCAGAAAAGCGTGTCGGTAACCGCATGATTTGTCGGGCAGGAATTGGTAGCAACCATCAATGGTATAAGCCATCTCTTTTAAGAATATCACTTCTTTTTCCGGATCTGGATTTTCAACCAGCTCTTTGATATAAGGGTACCTGAAAAGGGATTAAAAAAAAAAAAACGATTAGGCGTTTTGCAATAACCGCTGCGAAGCGGCCCTATATGCATTTGCCATTTGATCATATCATTCATAAGGACATGGCGCATTATAGATATCATAACACATTATACATGTTTTTATTATTATTATCATTACCATTGTTATATTTGTTTTTATTAATTTCATTATCATTATTATTAGGCCTAAAAGAAAGAAAGGTGTTGTATTGCCCTTTAGGAACCAAACCATGGGTCGGTCGGTCGGAAATTTTTTTTCCCCCATTTTTCTCCGACTTGGGCTGATATTTCTCAGTTTTGAATGCTTTTATATATATTTTTTTTTAAGCCGACCGTAGATTTAAAAAATGTTGGGTCGGTCGCAAAGGGCAATACAACATCTCTTTTGTTTAGGCCTTATCTATTAAACACGATTGTAAAAACTTTCGGCAAATCAGCCTGAAGCCATTTCAATAGCCTTGTCCGTCACCAATTAAAATGTGAGAAATTTGCAACAATGACGTACCCCTCCGGATTCTGGACAACTATAATTATATATAATGACGTACAATAACTAGGGTATACCTAAATTGCCCTTGGCTTGATTTCTTAAAGTCTTTGCGTTCGTGTTTGTACTTCAATATCCCTTGGTCTGTATGGTATTGCTGGTTCTATATATGCCCTATTAGGATGTTTTTTTTTTTTCCTTCTTCTTTTTCAACCGATTCTACAGGATATCCGAGTGGTTTGAATAGGGCCGTCGGAACGGCTTGTAGGTTAATTTGACTTTGGACTCAAGAGCTAGTACAAACATACCATTGTCGGGGACCCTGCTTATTTGTCAAAACCTAATTTCTATTTGCCCAAGCTTTAAAAATATCATGTGCAGTTATAACAGAGATATAAGTATAATTGATAGATATTAGGGGGGGGGGATTAGGAGGATGTTAGGCCCAATAGCGGGGCGCCATTGAGGGATGATAATATAGGTGTGATGGTATGAAGAGGTGTGGTGCTCTAGTGGATACGTCACTGGACAATGGATCAGTCATGGTGTGCGGTTCGACTCCCTACGACACGTATGCCCTTTGGCAAGACATTAATCTACATTTGACGCTCTTCTCAGTGGCGGATCCATGGGGGGGGGGGGGGGCGGGGGCCGCCCCCTCCCTGGGAAAAAATGTGTACTTTTACATTTTTTAACGTCAATTTTACCTTTTTTGGGGAGATGCCCCCCACCCCCCCCCCCCCCGCGCCTGGCTGTCCTCCCAGGTTTATTTTCAAGTTTCAAGTTCAAGTTCATTCGACTTTCTCCCAACAATAATATCATAAACAACAGTTACAGTAACGCATACAGCCTTCTTACAGGTATTAATGAATTAATATGGAGCGCATGAGAACATAACAACAGCATGTATATTTAATATGGGTACCAGGTATAAATCAGCGCATCAGGGCAGCTGGGCTCACTCAAGGTAGGGTATACTCATGGACCATGGTATACACCAGGCAAGGGGCGGCGAACCCGGGGGCGGGGGACACGCCCCCTCAATTTATTAGGGGATCGTCCCCCCGGAAAATTTGAAAAAGTGCCCCAAAAATGTATAGCAAATACTGATTAAAGACTGCAACACACTTTTAGGCTCCGGAGGGCCGAAGAGTGCAGCGTTTAGACTAACACAAATCCAAAAATCTTCTCGCTCGGTCCCTACGCTCCCTCGCATAATATCCTTCAAAATTAATGTACAAGTAAATAGTGTAGAAAATGTGTATTCCGTTGGCAAAGTACGAGTGAAGAGTAAAAAAGGTATATTGCTTGTTTTTATCCTTTAGTGTTGCTAAGGAATGTAATTTTTTTAACTTGACAACAAAACTTCAAAAGCCTGTGAGGGGTTAGTCAATCCCATGACCTTCGCCCCACTCGTTCACTATTCTACCTCGTCCCTAGCATTTCGTCCCCCCCCTCGTCATAAAAAATGGAGAAGAAAAAAAAATCGCTGGCCCTGACACTAGTACTTTGTAGGCGCCTAGATCATTCCCTGGTTTGACCCGTAGTTAGCATGAATAACAAGGGTCACAATCACTTGATGCTACTGCGAGGACTCACTTCATCTTGTCGAAGTCTGGTTTGCCCTCTTTGATACAATCTCCACCGCTGATCATGTTTGCAGTCGTCCACCAGTCCTTCATCTCGACATCATCGTATGACTTCATCGATGACGGATCAATGTTGACCCCTATGCTCTTCAACCTATACACATGCAAAATTGATAAACCGTAGAATATGTCAGAAGTATATACAGGGCATATACATAATATATATATTTATAAGATGATGACGTAGATTCTAATCGAATGATTGGTTGAAAGAGTATACGTGACCTAGCATTTATTTTGCCTAACGCGTAATTTGGGTCATGACCGGTCATTACCCAGTGGTAATGACCGGTCATTACCACATCTTGTTGTTGCTATCGTAACCATTGAGATTTCATCGTTTTGCATCTACTCGCGAGAATGGCTGCCGCGGCATTTAAAATGCCTACTTTTGAAATTCTTTCAACTGCACAAATGCAAGAATTATTGAATGGGACTGATTCTGCTAGTACCAAGACAAGCATAAAGTTTGGCTTTGCGAAATTTGAAGCTTTTTTGGGCCTGAAACAAATTGAATTGGGTGAAATCACAACCGACAGGCTTCGACTGGATGACGTTTTGTGCACCTTCTATTCAAGTCTCCGTCGCGAAGATGGATCGTGGTATAGCAAGAAAACGATGCAAGTGATCAGGTATGGTGTACAGAGACACTTTTTGGACTTGCATAACTTTGATATTCGTGACAAAGCAACATTCTCACAAAGTGTAAGAATGTTTAAAGCCGTCTTAGTGAAGCTCAAGAAGAAAGGCAATGGCTCCACCAAGCACAAACCCGCGATCTCAGCTAGTGACATATACTGACATGGAAATCATACAAAACTCGTCGGTGCTCGATTGTGACACGCCAGCTGGATTACAGAACAAATTCTTCGTCGATTTTATGACATAGGCCTATAGTCTACTTCTATAATCGTGGTCGAGAAAATCTTCGAGAACTTAAACCAGATGATTTTCGTCTTGAGACAGATGAAGACGGACTTCGATACATCAGTAAAAGAGATCAATTGACAAAGAACAATCGTGAGGATGATAATGAGTTGTCGAACAACGGAGTGATGTACAAAATACCTGGAAGTTCAAAGTGTCCAGTTGAGAGTTTCATGCAGTTTGTATCGAAGCTGAACAAAGATTGCCCTTTTCTATGGCAGAAACCACAAGTAAAGAAGCCAGAAGATGGTGTCAACTGGTACTGCAATGCTCCAGTTGGCAAAAACACAATGGGAAATAAGATGAAACAAATTTCCCAGAAAGCTGGATGATCAAAGTTGTACACAAACCACTGCTTAAGAGCAACATGCATCACGACTCTGGGTAGAGCCGGTTTCGAGTCTCGAGACATTTAATCAGTGAGTGGTCACCACAGTGAGCAGTCACTCAGGAATTACTGTAACACTAGCCACGAGCGGAAGAAACAAATGTCCTCACATCTTGGGAGTCATCTCTACGAGAAAAGAAACATCACTTTGCCTAGTGCAACTCAATCGGTTCCAGATCCTGATCCTGGACCAGGTCCAAGCAGGCCTTATCGCGCCTATTCCATGCACACAACCAGACAGCCGCTTGAAATAGTAATTCCGGATCGTGACTCAGATAATGTTCACGTGAATTCCCATCAACAACTATCTTTTTCGCTTTCGCAGGAGAAGGTACACCAGGACCTTTCAACGACTCAAAATACTTTTCAAATCCACGATTGTGTGGTGAACATTTATAATAATTAATGGAATGTTCAAGGCAAGACTTTGTGTAGGCCTAGATGATCTTCATCATACATGTACATATGTTCGGCTTTGACTTGAGTTTGACTTTGACTTACCTTGCTGGTTCGGGTTCTAAGTTACTTCAAGTTCTACGTAGACTCGAGTCTAGACGTTTATTGTTCAAGTTGGAGTTTCAATTTTAAGTTTTTCTATGACCTGTTGCATTGATTTACAAGTTTATGATGGATGATCCTGTTGATATAAAAGGTAAGACTAAAAAAGTAAGATCAAAACATTAAAAAACAAACGAATTCTAGATCTAGAATCTAGTCTAGAGCCGAGGTTAAATAGTAGATCTAGAAGTATAAAACTAGATCATACTCTTGTCTTAGATGTAGACCTAGTCTAGATCTAGAATACTAGATCTCATTCTTGAGATGAGGATAATTTATCAAATAACAAGGATCCACGTAATAATTTTATAAAACAAATAATACACATCATTTTGTTCGGGCATTAGTAACATTACCTACACTCGGCTTATGCCGAAAGGGTGGGTAGCGTCGCGTCGCGGCGCGTTGACTTGAACGCGACCATTCGTCCAAAGCCCCCCCCCCCCCCGGTTTGGCCAAATTTGAAATTTTGAAATTTGATTTCCAGGTACATGTAGGCTATAATCAAGATAGAAATGACAACACAGAGCATATAACATTAAGAGTTACAAGACAGTGAAAATGCCACCAGCGGACGCCTGAGGATTACCTAAAAGAATTTCCATTCTGTCATGAGGTTCTCCACACCCACTGGTGTTACATATACATATATTTAAGAAGTAACGGTAAAATAACATAACATAATTCAAGTTCATCCATCAAGCATAATAGCTAATAGAATGATTGCATCTATGTTGAACTTTGTGGCATGAAGAAAATAACAATCATGTACGGCATGTAACGGTAAAATAAAATAACATAATTCAAGTTCATTCATCAAGCATAATAACTTATAGAATTATTGCATGTATGTTGAACTTTGTGGCATGAAGAAAATAACAATCATGTACGGCATGTAAAGGTAAAATAAAATAACATAATTCAAGTTCATTCATCAAGCATAATAACAACTTTATATAGAATGATTGCATGTATGTTGAACTTTGTGGCATGAAGAAAATAACAATCATGTACGGCATGTAACGGTAAAATAAAATAACATAATTCAAGTTCATTCATTAAGCATAATAACTTATAGAATGATTGCATGTATGTTGAACTTTGTGGCATGAAGAAAATAACAATCAGGTACGGCATGTAACGGTAAAATAAAATAACATAATTCAAGTTCATTCATCAAGCATAATAACTAATATAATGATTGCATGTATGTTGAACTTTGTGGCATGAAAAAAATAACAATCATGTACGGCATGTAACGGTAAAATAAAATAACATAATTCAAGTTCATTCATCAAGCATAATAACTTATAGAATGATTGCATGTATTTTGAACTTTGTGGCATGAAGAAAATAACAATCAGGTACGGCATGTAACGGTAACATAAAATAACATAATTCAAGTTCATTCATCAAGCATAATAACTAATATAATGATTGCATGTATGTTGAACTTTGTGGCATGAAGAAAATAACAATCATGTACAGCATGTAACGGTAAAATAAAATAACATAATTCAAGTTCATTCATCAAGCATAATAACTTATAGAATGATTGCATGTATGTTGAACTTTGTGGCATGAAGAAAATAACAATCAGGTACGGCATGTAGCGGTACAATAAAATAAAATAACATAATTCAATTTAATGTAATTCATTTAATGTAATACCTGAAGGGATCAGAGGTCCGCGCGTAGAGACCTCCACACCCCCCGCTCGAATGCGCAAAAAAGTTCACTCCTCGAACAGCCCCCCACCGAAAAGGCACTCCGACACAAGTGCCAGAACTCAACTCAATTCAATTCAACTAATTTACTTATAATAAGCAAATCAGCTAAACAGAACCGAACCAAATTCCAACACCTACATCAGAACGCCCTCTCAATGGGAGACTGCTCAAAGAGCAAACCCACTCAGCGCACCCAAACAGGGCGATATATAGGTGTCCACACACAGATCCCTGATCTCTTCAGGTAAAGTATCCCAGAACCTATAGGAAAGGCATAAAAGCATGACAATTTCAGAGCATTAGATCTTGCAAGTCGATGGTTGAAGAAAAGACTATGGGAGCGTCTTGAACTGGGAATGGGAAGAACATAATCGGGTACATCATGACAACTACGGAAGCATTTTACAACAAATGACACTGTCAAGTAAATGAGACGATTATACAAGGGTGGCAAAGCTAGCTTCTCCAAACGTTGCTCGTATGTAAGAGTGTTGGAAATATGGTATGGGAAACAAGAACGAGTAAATCGTCTTTGAATAGCCTCAAGAGCTAAGATGTGGTTCTTTTGGTGTGGCAACCAAACTGGGATGTTGTATTCAATGACAGGTCTACATATATATACAGTATAATCGTTTAAGGACGGTTGTATTTTTGGAGTTTACAATCCGACGCACAAAGCCACATAATCGTGCACATCGGGAAATCACAGATTGGATATGTTTACTCCAAGAAAGATCACTCGATGGGTGCGTTGGATTGTTAAGGCGCGTCAGGTCAGATAACGCGACCAAATGGCACATACGGGGGGGGGGGGGGGGGGGGCTTATTCCAAATGTACGCGTTCAGAGTCCCTTGCCAACAGCGCGCGCGCCTGTTACGTACCATAGAGATATATATAATAACACTAGATCCCTATGTTACGTACGTATACGCACGTCGCGTACGTCGTGGATATCGATGGTGGATATCGATCGCAAGCTGACTAGCTGAGAGGGATGGAGAGAGGCTGGACATCTTCGAGCTTCCTGAACACTTTTGTGGTAAGTTTATATGAGTATTCCTGCATATTATCGTGTTTTTGTGTAGTACGTGTTGAAGTATACAAGTAAAATGTCAAAATATAGAAGT
The DNA here is from genome assembly GCA_035222895.1 of Strongylocentrotus droebachiensis. NCBI lineage: Eukaryota > Metazoa > Echinodermata > Echinoidea > Camarodonta > Strongylocentrotidae > Strongylocentrotus > Strongylocentrotus droebachiensis. Next base: position 10,249 of record JAVYIG010012269.1, on the reverse strand, counting down.
TTTTTAGTTTTGTTTGCCAAGTGGTAATCCGTAATGCTGTATTAAACTGAACTTGATGATCGGATCGCACGGTTAATCGGAGCTCAGTCCTATGTGCTTAATTTGGCGTAATCTTTCAGAAATAACTTAGGGGCTAACTTAATGAGCCTCTATTAAAAAAAGAGAAAAAATACAATTGCTTAATACAAATAAAATAAAAACAAACTACAATTTCTGATTGGCGTAGCCAAGGGGAAGGGGGAAGGGGGTCCGAGGGGGGCTTGCTTAATAACGTGTAAAGAAAAACAAACTCCCATTAGTGAAAGGCGTAGACAATGGGGGGGGGGGGGGGGGGGGGGTAAGGTGCTTGCCTAATACCTGTTCTATATTATAATGGGAAAAGCGAACTATAAATATTTTATGATTGGCGTAGCCAAGGGAGGGGGGGGGGGGCTTGGCAAATCCAGTGGCGGATCCAGGGAGGGGGCCCGGGCCCCCTTTCCTGGGGAAAAAAACAGTTAAAAACACGTTAATTTTACCTTTTACCAAGGGGGGGGGGGGGGTACGATTTTTTCCAATTTTCGAGGGCCCCCCGCCCAAAAGATTAAAAAATTAGTGCTCACTACCCCTGTCCTCCCCCCCTCCCCTCCCGCTTATTCACCGGCTAGCTGTTTCGCTGCTAAATATGTTCTCATGAAATTGGGCCCCCTCTTTGGCCCTCTCACCTGCCACCGGATGGATCCGCCCCTGGGTTCTATATAAATGGGATTGAATGGGGGGGGGGGGGGGGGGCTTGATAAATTCCGGGGTAATCTTGCACTTTCTGCCCATTTTTCCATCTCTTTGGGAGCTTCTTCCAAGTATGAATGAAGTCTAGGAGCACCGCCCTTTTAGAGAACCCCCTCTCAGCATATCATATGACCGGGTGATTTGCCCATCTATTTAAAAGGGTGGGTAGCGTCGCGTCGCGGCGCGTTGACTTGAACGCGACCACTCGTCCAAAGCCCCCCCCCCCCCGGTTTGGCCAAATTTGAAATTTTGAAATTTGATTTCCAGGTACATGTAGGCTATAAACAAGATAGAAATGACAACACAGAGCATATAACATTAAGAGTTACAAGACAGTGAAAATGCCACCAGCGGACGCCTGAGGATTACCTAAAAGAATTTCCATTCTGTCATGAGGTTCTCCACACCCACTGGTGTTACATATAAATATATTTAAGAAGTAACGGTAAAATAACATAACATAATTAAAGTACATCCATCAAGCATAATAGCTAATAGAATAATTGCATCTATGTTGAACTTTGTGGCATGAAGAAAATAACAATCATGTACGGCATGTAACGGTAAAATAAAATAACATAATTCAAGTTCATTCATCAAGCATATTAACTTATAGAATTATTGCATGTATGTTGAACTTTGTGGCAAGAAGAAAATAACAATCATGTACGGCATGTAAAGGTAAAATAAAATAACATAATTCAAGTTCATTCATCAAGCATAATAACAACTTTATATAGAATGATTGCATGTATGTTGAACTTTTTGGCATGAAGAAAATAACAATCATGTACGGCATGTAAAGGTAAAATAAAATAACATAATTCAAGTTCATTCATCAAGCATAATAACTTATAGAATGATTGCATGTATGTTGAACTTTGTGGCATGAAGAAAATAACAATCATGTACGGCATGTAACGGTAAATAAAAAAAAATAAATTAAAGTTTATTCATCAAGCATAATAACTAATAGAATGATTGCATGTATGTTGAACTTTGTGGCATGAAGAAAATAACAATCATGTACGGCATGTTACGGTAAAATAAAATAACATAATTCAAGTTCATTCATCAAGCATAATAACTTATAGAATGATTGCATGTATGTTGAACTTTGTGGCATGAAGAAAATAACAATCAGGTACGGCATGTAACGGTAAAATAAAATAACATAATTCAAGTTCATTCATCAAGCATAATAACTATTATAATGATTGCATGTATGTTGAACTTTGTGGCATGAAAAAAATAACAATCATGTACGGCATGTAACGGTAAAATAAAATAACATAATTCAAGTTCATTCATCAAGCATAATAACTTATAGAATGATTGCATGTATGTTGAACTTTGTGGCATGAAGAAAATAACAATCAGGTACGGCATGTAACGGTAAAATAAAATAACATAATTCAAGTTCATTCATCAAGCATAATAACTAATATAATGATTGCATGTATGTTGAACTTTGTGGCATGAAGAAAATAACAATCCGGTACGGCATGTAACGGTAAAATAAAATAACATAATTCAAGTTCATTCATCAAGCATAATAACTTATAGAATGATTGCATGTATGTTGAACTTTGTGGCATGAAGAAAATAACAATCATGTACAGCATGTAACGGTAAAATAAAATAACATAATTCAAGTTCATTCATCAAGCATAATAACTTATAGAATGATTGCATGTATGTTGAACTTTGTGGCATGAAGAAAATAACAATCATGTACGGCATGTAACGGTAAAATAAAATAACATAACATAATTCAATTTAATGTAATTCATTTAATGTAATACCTGAAGGGATCAGAGTTCCGCGCGTAGAGACCTCCATACCCCCCGCTCGAATGCGCCAAAAAGTTCACTCCTCGAACAGCCCCCCACCGAAAAGGCACTCCGACACAAGTGCCAGAACTCAACTCAATTCAATTCACCTAATTTACTTATAATAAGCAAATCAGCTAAACAGAACCGAACCAAATTCCAACACCTACATCAGAACGCCCTCTCAATGGGAGACTGCTCAAAGAGCAAACCCCTCAGCGCACCCAAACAGGGCGATATATAGGTGTCCACACACAGATCCCTGATCTCTTCAGGTAAAGTATCCCAGAACCTAGGAAAGGCATAAAAGCATGAAAATTTCAGAGCATTAGATCTTGCAAGTCGATGGTTGAAGAAAAGACTATGGGAGCGTCTTGAACTGGGAATGGGAAGAACATAATCGGGTACATCATGACAACTACGGATGCATTTTACAACAAATGACACTGTCAAGTAAATGAAACATTATACAGTGTGTCCCGAAAAAACTATACACTTTTGAAATGGCTGCCGAATAACAAATATATGATTCTAGGGGGACAAGTTTGATATGTATGGAAAACTCATAAACTCAACTTTCATATGACACTAAAAAGTTTGAAAATAATTCATGCTTGGGTGAGTACTGGTCACTTTTGTAAAGGGTATGGAAATTAGGTTGCGCAGGAATTAGCCTTTCAATTTGTGAGAGGTAAATCCTTTGGAGCTTACCGAATTGAGGGTGATATGATATATTCATGATTTGCTGAGTGAATTTCATGGTTTATTAAACCAAACTTTTATGCACGGAACAGGAATTTATTTTTCTATTGTAGCATTGTAACTTTCCCTGGTAGACTCAGTGGTGTGTTCATGGGAGTCCGGATGGGGTGATGGTACATGTTGTAATTTCCATGTTACAAACTGTTATTTTTTACATTTGTGACTTTGAATAAAAACCTTCACCCCACATTTCAGTTACCATTTACCTGAAGAATAAGTAGCCGACATCTTGGACATTCCTTTTGTCAACAAACCTTATTTGAATATTCAATTTACATTATCCCTACCTGGGTATTGAGTAAATCAATGTGATGTTCAACTAATCTTACAATAATTGAAATGTGGGGTGAAGGTTTTTATTCAAAGTCACAGATGTAAGAGAATAACAGTTTGTAACATGGAAATTACAACATGTATCATCACCCCATCCTGACTCCCATGAACACACCACTGAGTCTACCAGGGAAGTTACAGTGCTACAATAAAAAATGCAATTCCTGTTAACTCATGCATAAAATGTTAATCCCATAAACCAAACATTTCACTCAGCAAACCCAAACTTATCACAATTGATCATAAATTGGTCATATCATCCTCAATTCGGTAAGCTCCAAAGGATTTACCTCTCACAAATTGGAAGGCTAATTCCTGCGCAACCAAACTTTCATAATAATAATAATAATAATAAATTACATTTATATAGCGCTTAATACAAAGTTTCTAAGCGCTTAACAAAAAATAAAATTAAAGTAATGTTAACTTACAAATTACAAGAATATAATACATGATACATAATTATAATAACAAATTCTTAATAACAATAATACAATAATAATAGTTAATATTTACATAAAGCTTTATAGTTAAACAAACAAAATATGATTACATTACATTACATATTAAACAGATAAGTCTTAAGTTTACTTTTGAATGTCTCTAAGGTTGGGGACTCGCGTATTTCATGGGGAAGATTGTTCCAAAGTTGGGGGGCACAGACAGAAAAGGCACGATTTCCATAGCGGGTGTGGGTGCGAGGGCCTGGGGCAAGATGAAGATGTGCTGTGGATGACGATCTGAGACGCATAGATGAAGTATGAGTTTTAGGAGTGATGAGTGCCGAGAGATATGAGGGAGCAAGTTTGTGAAAGGCCTTGTATGTCAGCATGAGAATCTTGAATTTGATACGTTGTTGGAGGGGGAGCCAGTGTAGAGAACGAATGATCGGTGTGATGTGTTCATGTTTTCTTGTACGTGTGATGTCATACCCTTTACAAAAGTGAGCAGTGCTCACCCGAGCATGAATTATTTTCGCAACTTTTGGTGTCATATGAAAGTTGAGTATATGAGCTTTCCATACATATATAACTTTTCCCCCTAGAATCATATATTTGTTATTTGGCAGCCATTTCAAAAGTGTATAGTTTTTTTCGGGACACACTGTACAAGGGTGGCAAAGCTAGCTTCTCCAGACGTTGCTCGTATGTAAGAGTGTTGGAAATATGGTATGGGAAACAAGAACGAGTAAATCGTCTTTGAATAGCCTCAAGAGCTAAGATGTGGTTCTTTTGGTGTGGCAACCAAACTGGGATGTTGTATTCAATGACAGGTCTACATATGGTACAGTATAATCGTTTAAGGACGGTTGTATTTTTGGAGTTTACAATCCGACACACAAAGCCACATAATCGTGCACATCGGGAAATCACAGATTGGATATGTTTACTCCAGGAAAGATCACTCGATGGGTGCGTTGGATTGTTAAGGCGCGTCAGGTCAGATAACGCGACCAAATGGCACATACGGGGGGGGGGGGGGGGCTTATTCCAAATGTACGCGTTCAGAGTCCCTTGCCAACAGCGCGCGCGCCTGTTACGTACCATAGAGATCTATATAATAACACTAGATCCCTATGTTACGTACGTATACGCAGGTCGCGTACGTCGTGGATATCGATGGTGGATATCGATCGCAAGCTGACTAGCTGAGAGGGATGGAGAGAGGCTGGACATCTTCGAGCTTCCTGAACACTTTTGTGGTAAGTGTATATGAGTATTCCTGCATATTATCGTGTTTTTGTGTAGTACATGTTGAAGTATACAAGTAAAGTGTCAAAATATAGAAGTTTTTTAGTTTTGTTTGCCAAGTGGTAATCCGTAATGCTGTATTAAACTGAACTTGATGATCGGATCGCACGGTTAATCGGAGCTCAGTCCTATGTGCTTAATTTGGCGTAATCTTTCAGAAATAACTTAGGGGCTAACTTAATGAGCCTCTATTAAAAAAAGAGAAAAAATACGATTGCTTAATACAAATAAAATAAAAACAAACTACAATTTCTGATTGGCGTAGCCAAGGGGAAGGGGGAAGGGGGTCCGAGGGGGGCTTGCTTAATAACGTGTAAAGAAAAACAAACTCCCATTAGTGAAAGGCGTAGGCAATGGGGGGGGGGGGGGGGTAAGGTTCTTGCCTAATACCTGTTCTATATTATAATGAGAAAAGCGAACTATAATTATTTTATGATTGGCGTAGCCAAGGGAGGGGTGGGGGGCTTGGAGGATCCAGTGGCGGATCCAGGGAGGGGGCCCGGGCCCCCTTCCCTGGGGAAAAAACAGTTTAAAACACGTTAATTTTACCTTTTACCAAGGGGGGGGGGGTACGATTTTTTCCAATTTTCGAGGGCCCCCCGCCCAAAAGATTAAAAAATTAGTGCTCACTACCCCCGTCCTCCCCCCCCTCCCCTCCCGCTTATTCACCGGCTAGCTGTTTCGCTGCTAAATATGTTCTCATGAAATTGGGCCCCCTCTTTGGCCCTCTCACCTGCCACCGGATGGATCCGCCCCTGGGTTCTATATAAATGGGATTGAATGGGGGGGGGGGGGGGGGGCTTGATTAATTCAGGGGCAATCTTGCACTTTCTGCCCATTTTTCCATCTCTTTGGGAGCTTCTTCCAAGTATGAATGGAGTCTAGGAGCACCGCCCTTTTAGAGAACCCCCTCTCAGCATATCATATGACCGGGTGCTTTGCCCATCTAATTAAAGCCCCCTCCAAGTATCTCTGAAGCCCGGAGGCTCTGTCTCACTATTGTGAGCCCCTTCCGAGCATGAATGAAGTCTAGGGGCACCGTTCAACTCTATGGTGACCCCCTCAGAAGCCTGGGGGCTCCGTCCTTCTTTTGGGGATCCCCCTCTAAGCACTAGATGCTCTTGAGGTGAGGCTGTGTAAGACATAATTTTTTTGTATGCCGGATAAGGCGTTGCCATGGTAACCACTTTGTGCTTTAAAAAATATGCCATTATGATATCAAAACCTTGTGGAGTGAACTTCTTCCACAATTTTAGAGTTATTTTGGTCAACTTGGTACACTTGTGCTTTTGTAGTAAGGATGTGCAAGACATATTGTTTGTGTATGCTAGATAAAGCGTTGTCATGGTAACTTCAATTTTGCTCCAAAATATACCATTTTGATATAAAAACCTTGTTGAGCGAGCTGCTTTATGTTTTTGAGCAATTTTTTTAAACGTGATGCTCTTGACCTGAGGATATGTAATACATATTTGTTGTGAATATTGTATAAGGTGTTACTGTGGTCAGGGGCGTAGACAACGGGGGGGGGGGGGGGGGATGAGGGGGATGCATCCCCCCACCTCACAAGGTGGGGGGGGGGGTGGCATGTACAATCATCCCCCCCAGGTTTTGGGAATGATATTTGCTTACTTAATAAGTCATAATGATGATAATAATAGTAATAATAATAATGATAACATTATAATATTAATAATAATAATTATGATGATGATAATAATAATCCTCATCATTATTGTAATTGTGTTTATTGTTATTAGCCGCATTCACACGGTGAAAACCAATTCAGACGGTAAAAAAAAGAAAATCTTACAAGTATTTTGTGGTTATCTTGTGGTTTGGAAACCACAAGATAACCACAAGATTAAACAGGCGCGGATCTACGGGGGAGGGGGGGGGGGGGGTTAGGGGGTTTAAACCCCCCCCCCCTTGGGCGGCCCAAAAAACAAAGAAAAAAAAAGAAAAAGAAAAAAGAACGCACGCTGGAGAGAAACCCTTTCAAGTGCAAATATTGTGAGAAGATATTCAACTCATCTGGTAACTTAACCAAACACATGATAACTCTGGATATAGCTGTGTATTTAACTGTTACTTGATTTAAAAAGACGTTATCATGCACTGCTTTTTATGGTCTCCATTGTGTAAATAGATGCCAGGAAAACATCACTTACGGGGTTCAAATAAACACCCCCCCAAAAAATCGGCTCGCCGCTTTGCGGCTCGTGGACGATGCTCCGCATCGTCATTATTTTGGTCAACCCCCCCTTAGCAAAAAGCTAGATCCGCCCCTGAGTCATCCCCCCAGGTGTACGAACCTGTCTACGCCACTGACTGTGGTAACCACAATTTTGCACAAAAATTATGCCATTTTATATAAAACCCTTGTAGAGCAAACTTCTTCCACAATCGTTGAGCAATTTTGATGAAACTTGGTACACATAATGATCTTAAAGTGCAAATAAGCAAGACATACATGTTGTGTATGTCAAATGAGGCGATGCCATGGCAACTGCAAATTTTTGCCAAAAATTCCTTTTGTTTTCTTTTTTTAAAAACAATTTAGATGCAGTAACTTGGCATTTGAATTGGTGATGCGGGGGTATTAATCACATTGAGTGATATTTCTAGTTATTTTTCTCATGGCTTGTTTCCTGTGGCTATACCATATGGCATGAAAGCAGATAAAATTATCACAGTCTTAAAATTCATGCATTCTCTTATTCAATTGTATTTCCTATTAGATTCTTCATTCAATACTAGAGCGGTAAAAACAGCCCGACCGAGTTGATGTCCACTTAGTCTTACTCTAATACCCCATTCACAGTGGCCTCAAACACCGCGACAGCAGCGGGACTGTCCCGCTGCTGTCGCGGTGTTGTCTTCAGTGTGAAGGCTCGGACCCGTTATAAACTATCGCGGGATAACACCGCCTCGCGATAACGCCGCGACAAACTATCGCTAGGTTCGCCTAGCTACAGCAGCGGGACAGTCCCGCTGCTGTCGCTGTGTTTACTCAGTGTGAATGCTCTCCGCTATAACACCGCGACAAACACGTGTGATTTGTTTACTTACCTATCACTGACCTCTTTTTCTCCAGCAATGGGGGAACATAAAGTGAAATAGAAATAAAGTAAACAGTGGATTCAAATTGATTTTATTATTATGTAGATATTATAATTATCCAAATAAAAATATTTCACACTTCAAAAAATTAAAATATTCTGACTGGAAGCAATACAAATGCTAGTTTTTTAAAAAGTAATATGATCGTGGATACAAAAAGCAACTTGACATGTTTACCTTTTGCAATCGAAAACCCCGCGCTGGAAGTATTTCCGGTCATATCGGGGTCACTCGCGGGTCATGAGCCATGCATACACGTGTTTGTTACGGAGGTAATAAAAATCACCCGCTGCAGCGTGAATGGGTACATGATATTTATCCCGCTGCTGCAGCGGGATAACTTTTCTACTGTGAATGCATTTGTAGCGGTGTTATGGCGGTGTCGCCGCTCCGCTACAACGCCGCTACAAATTTCAAAACCACTGTGAATGGGGTATTAGATGTGCTACAGCCTACTATAGGGGACCTACCCGAGCATGTGCATGATCCGAGTTCCTGAGAGCATACAGACTTTAAGTACCTTATGTCACCTGATTGTTATTGTTGCTGTTGTATTACAGTCACAATATAACCAAACAGGTGTTTGCTTTATTGAAAAGAGGCCGCAGTGAAGAACACAGGCATACAGTACTACTTAAACTTGTGTTCTCTTGGATGGGGTAAACAAAAAAAAGCACTACTTGGACTGAAAATTCAATCATATGTCAAAAATGTCAAAGGGGTGTTCCATATATATTTTGCACATTTTTGTATCTGAAAGTAAATTAATTAATTACAACAAGGATGTGTTTAAATCTGATAACAATATGATTTGAACAAGGATAATGACAGATGCACAAACTCAATTTATGTGGAAGTGTATTTCTATTATAATTTAGGGACGGAACAATATGGAGACATGCATAAATAGAATACTTTCGACACTGTTCAGCAGTTGGTATTGTAATAGTCATATTCTGCCACATACCGGTAGTAGGAATGTGTGCACCCCACCGACAGCACTTACATGTATGACCATTCTGTTCAGTGGAAGCAATAACTTTTTATGTCATATTGATGATTATGCTATGTATCCTCATATTGTCATAATAGTTCATTGTTGGCAACATGAATTTCATCAGGTTGACAATGTTAAGGCTTTGTATTTTAGATAATTGTAATGTGATCTACCACAAAGGGAGGGGATGTTCTACATTTCATCTGTCTGTCTCTTTGTCAATATGTCTATGTTGCTATGAACCGCTGGAATTGCCATCAAACCAACTATCTTTTCTGCGATGTTGAGGGTAGTAGATCTTTAAAAAAAAAATAACAATCATTAATACATTAATGGAAGTTTTCACTTCACAGAAGTGAAGGAAATGTAAGTTACTTTGCCATCAGTAATTGTTACAAGTACCTATACATACATGTAGCATTTATGAATTGACAAAAGGGAGATATATACTCTGGAGATTATGGCAGTTTTGTTTTGTTTGTTTTCTTGTTTCTTTAACTTTCTTTTGCACTTGTGGAAGACCCAATGTAATAACAAAATATAATGAAATGCCAGGTACCAGTTAGAACGCATTTTTAAGGTCATGATTGTGATAGATTACCAGTATAAATCTCACTAAACTTACTGAGTGGGAAAACACCTGACAAAATCTCGTTATAGCGAGAGGTGACATACGTTACATG
>JAVYIG010012268.1:0-54813 GCA_035222895.1 Strongylocentrotus droebachiensis | reverse complement strand
GACCCCCCCCCCCCCCCCCCCCCCCAGTCCAACGTACAGGCTGACCAATCTATAAGCACTTGGATTGCCGAGAGGCCCATGATTTAGGCATATGAGAGAGAGAGAGAGAGAGACGGAGAGCTAGGAGAAAAAGCCGGTGGGTGAGAAGGGTAGCAAGCGGGCGCGTAGCCAGGGGGGCGGTGGGGGCGGTACCCCCCCCCCCCAAAAAAAAAAAAAAAAAAAGAGAGAAAGAAGATAGGAAGAGGACGTAGGAAGAAAAATGATTAAGAGTTGAGAACGGTACAACGAATCGTCTTCTTTCTCTAATAATTTATGAAACGTCAAAGCCTCGATCCGCGCATGGCGCGGGAGGGGAAAAACTGAATTCAGACAAGGATTTAGAGTCGAGAACGTTACAACGAATCGTCTTCTTTCTTTGATAATTTAATGAAACGTCACAGCTCCCGCGCTACGCGCGGAGGAAGGGAAACTTCATTCAAACAAGGATTAAGAGTCGAGAACAGTACAACGAATCGTCTTCTTTCTCTGATAATTTAATGAAACGTCAAAGCTTCCGCGCTTCTCAAGGAAGGGGGAAACTCCCATCCCTGCACCCCACCCCCCTCTAACGAGAGGGAAAGAGATAGAGAGATGGGGGGTAGCAAAAGAGAAAGATAGAGCTATAGAGGGGGATAACGAAAGAGAAAGATAGAGAGGGGGACTGCATGAGAGAATATCAAAATAGAAATCATCAAAAAATAGCCCACTGCTGAATTAAACCGGGATATATTACAAATTTTTAAATTACTTTAATATTAATAATAGGGTAATTTTGAGAAGGGCTTTTGTCGGCTGAGGCTCTCTCTCCGCATTTTCTTGCCCTCTCTTTCACTTACCCTCCGCTACCTACCCCCCCCTCTCTCTCTCTCTCTCTCTCTCTCTCACCATGATCCCTCTCCCTCCCTCGGCCTTCTCTCTCTCTCTCCCCTTCTCGCCTCTGTGTTTTAGATTTTCTTTGTCATCTTTTATAATTTGTTGACCAATTCTTTTCTTCAAATTTTGGTTTGTTTTGGGTTTTTTCTCGATAGGCCGATTGCGAGTGCAATATTGTAATGTTTTTAGCATGAGCAAGAGATGGCGCTAGACATATTCAGAATTTTTTTTGGTGTCATCCTGACATTCCATAATATCAAAGTACCAAAGAAAGATTGTGTAACTTTCACAATGTACAAATTGACTTAGCTGTAAAATAAATCTCCTGTTTGATTTAAACAAACTCAAACAAATTTTTAAAAAGTTAAAAGAAGTAATCTTAATGCAACATTTCTACATATAGATTGACAGGGGGCAACGAAATAATCAAAATGTCTAATATCAGGAGATTATATCACCCCCGTACAAACTAGGGGTTCGCGCAAGAGGGGGGGGGGGGGGTGTGTTAATTTGTTTTAAACGGTGCTCCGTATACCAACCAACCCCCCCCCCCCCCCGTTTAGCAAACAAAAAATAGTGCTCACTTTATTTGCTCAAACTATCACTTATTAGTTTTTTCTAAAGTGTCAAATTCATTTTAACTACTTTTTTTTGCAATGAATTACAGACTGATACAACTTCATTTTCTGTAATAAAGTGTTATAGAACAATGAATTAGAAAAATAATTAATCAAGAATTTTTTATAATCATTACCTGCATCATTCTGTTTGAGGCATTGAAGCTAAGATATCTGAGATATCTGAGCAACAGTTAATGAAATATGAATTAAATCTATGAGCCTCTTTGACATCATCAATCTTTTTACCTTCATGAATAAAATAATCAGGCAGTTGATGTTCAGATTGACAAAGTAATGAGTTTATAACAGACCAAGTACCTTCCATATCCTTTTTACTTTGCTTCAATTTTTCACAGAAATAAGACCTTTTTGCATGACGTAGTAAGTTGTTTACTTTATTCCTATATATCGCAATTCATTGGAAGTGGTTGTGCCACGTACAAAAATGTATAATCTATTTTTTTCCTAATGTGACGCATTTGTGTGACAGAAATCCAAGGCCTACGAATTTTACTCTGTACTATTTTATTTTCAAACAATGGTATATTTTTATCACATAAACATATTAATTTGTTCAGAAACTTAGCATATGCAACATTTACATTCCACGAGCTATATATGAAGACCAATCAGTATTACATAAATCATATTTTAATGAATGCAGACTATTTTCAGTTAATTTACGAATATGAGGTCTATCTGAGGTGTTGGACCTCATAAATGTATCAAAAACTTCAATTTTAGAAAGCAGAAATATTGATAAATGATCCGTAATGTCATTGAAAAAGCTGCCAGAATTAAAATCAATTCCATTTACATTCAGGAATATATTGTCTATCAAAGTAGCAGTTTGTGAGATAATACGAGTGTTTTTTTTATAACAGCAATGAGACCAAAAGATGAGTTTATATTCAACAAATCATTAACACATGGATCAGACGAGCATTTCAACAAATCTATATATTTCTTCTTTCACTAGATAGTTTATGAAGCACATATGAATAAAATGTTACAAAAGTATTGATATATGAATTTGGTTTTCTTTATATATCACCAACTGTATATTTTTCTTATCAGACTTATCAATAACATCAATAAATAAGTATTCACAAGTAATATCTCCTTCCTCTTCATATATTATCACTCCTTACAATAAATAATAAATCATCTTGAATGATAAGTGCAACATCGTCTACCTCGTCCAAATTACCTCGTCCAATGTATCAAACTCAAACCAATAAAGTCATTATATTTTTCAACTTAGATGGTGTATAACACTTACATACGTATTTATGAAATCATAAATAATAACATTTTCTAAGTAATCAACCATGAGCAAACTGTAAAAGTTGTTTAATACTTAAAGAAAAGCAAAAATTATATATGTTGTGATATTTTTCAGAGCTCTGAATTCTGATACATACGTGTATATACAAAAACAAGAACAAAGTCAGCACAATTACAAATATACATTCATGATTATAATGGCAGACGCATTGTTACATGTATATTCCGATGCAAGTGAGGTAAAACAGGTGTAAAAGGATTATTCATAAAACCCCACAAGTTTAAGTTTTTTTTATTCAAAAATCAAAGTCATACAAAGAAGACAAGAAGATCAGGTTTTATATACCTCACTTAAGAAATCCAGCCATCTGATTGGTCGAATTGCATCATAAACTTCAACTGTTCCTGTAAAATTCTCGGTAACCATGCATAAAACATTTCAATATTTTTAATAACCATGGTTACTCCATGGTTACCCCATAGGTTTACATGTTAAAAAATGGTTTGAGCGATGGAGAATACCGTATGCATGTGTGCGAAGGATTGGTCGGTAATTTCAATACAATTGAATCTCGATCGATCTTACCGACAATTTTATCTTGCATTGTTGACATGAAGACGAAAATAAACTCTCAAAAACAAAAAAACAACATCTGCCGATAGATCTTGATCTAAGTTCGTGCCAATATGCATTGCAAAAGTAAAAGAAGGGCCCGTTTCATGGAGCTTTTGCGAAGCATCCCTCACGCAGAGCCGTTTTCAATCCATTTTAATGTATGGCTGTGTGACCAAAGTTCGCGCGTGACCAAAGTTCGCTTTCTCAAAAAATCGGTAAGATTTCGAAAATCTGATATCACCAATGGAAAGAGGATCATAAAATTACCCAGAAACGAAATTTTCTTTGGAATTGGGTGCGAAATTGTGAAAATATTGACAAAAGATCGGCACATTTTGCAGTTTGCGTCCGTTCCGAAAAATTACCAACTTACCGATAAGGGTCTGGAAATCTTCATTTTGAGAGCAGATATCCTCAAAATTGGAAGTAATAAGTGGTACCGTCTGGTTGTATGATATTTTGCCTTGCAAATTATCAAATTACCTTATTTTTGATGGATCGTATTTTTGTATAAATCAGTTTTCGAAACACCTCTTGTTGTACGCAAGAGTTCGAATCCCGTCTTCGACAAAAATGAAAAATATTTTTTTATTTTTATTTTTTAGTCTATTTTTTTTCGGCATATAAAAGTATTAATGACTGCTTTAATATTCGAGAAATAGTTGTTTTCATACGCTCTCGGGAAGGTTAGAATTGGGCTATTCCCCTCGGCAAGCCTCGGGGAATAGCACAATTCTAACCTTCCCTTGAGCGTAATAAAACAACTATTTCTCTCAAAGCAGTCATTAATACTATACCATCACCTGATGGCTCGTACTAAACGCTTAAGTGACTCCGCTATGTACGTGTTTCCTAGACTGTGGGACGAACTACCCCGGGACTTGCGTGTTGACTTTGTACTTTCTAAGTTTCAGACCTGGCAACACAGGCTGAAAAGACATATCTTCTTTGATTAACTTTTTCTCTTGAAGTCTTTGTTTAATTTAATTTACGAGAGATTAATGTAATAATTACGGTATATTTTGTAATCATTCATTCGTCTACTTCTTTATAAAATTCTTGAACCGAAACTGCTATCTTGATTTTATCATTGTTATGTCTTTAGAGTCTTTTGTCTTTCTTTTTTCTTCCATTATTTAAATACTTCTGGACATTTCAAACGCAGCTTCTTTATAAATTGTTTGCATAATATAATATATAATATGAAGTACTGGTTCTTTAATGTATTAGTTCTCCTAGTTTCCTTACTCACCTGAAGCCCACTAAGCATATGTAACTATTCACTTCCTTTACCATGTTTTCGTAACTTTATATACCGATTAATTTGTATGATTTTAGACATTTTTGTCAGTGCGCTGACTACATGCTCTCACATTTTATTCTTTGCTCAGTTTTATACTTCATGGTTTCAGTTTACCTACTACATATTTTATGCAATCGTTTTTAAGCCAGACTTAATTCCTCATGTTAATGCTCGGTATCGTGTCATGACCTAGTGTCATCATACATATTAATTTGAATTCCTCCTTGTGCTTTGTTTTTGTTAGCTGGTTTGTTTATGAAATGTTTTACAAATACATTTTAATTACCTTCATGCTATATTTTGCAGGTCTTCTGGGTGCACCAGTTGGTCGGGAAGAGGGACCATTACGGTCACAGTGATTTAGTTTGCTTTCCTCTTCCCCGGCAGCCAACTGATGCACTCAGAGGACCTCCAAGAAAATTGTGCATTTGTAAATAATGTTATTATTATTATTAATGTTAGTTTACCTATATTTACATTGTTATATTTTTTGTGAATTGCCGAATAAATAATAAATAAATAAATAAATAAATAAAGATGAGTTTAATCATCTGAGATATTCGATCCTGGAGTCTATTCAACTGTTTATTACTGATTTTCAGTGCTTTGATGTCATCGTGATTCTTTCATGACTGTGACAATTTCGTCTGACGGCAGTTAACAGTATGTCATCTGCATCAGCTACTTCTAGTGTGCATTGGATATTTTCTTGAATTGCTGTTGGTGTTTCAACATCTTTCTTGTGATTATTCCACTGTATACGGAAGATTTCCTAGGTTTTGAGTTTGTAGATCGTCTTCGTCAGCAGTTACTTCCACGGTATAGGAAAGATTTCCTAGGTCTTGAGTGTGTAGATCGTCATCTTCAGCAGTTACTTCGACTGTATAGGGAAGACTTTCTAGGTCTTGAGTTAGTAGATCGCCATCTTCAGCAGTTACTTGGACTGTACAGGGAAGACTTCGTAGGTCTTGAGTTTGTAGATCGTCATCTTCAGCAGTTACTTGGACTGAACAGGGAAGACTTCGTAGGTCTTGAGTTTGAAGATCGTCTTTTTCAGCAGTTACTTCCACTGTATAGGGAAGACTTCGTAGGCCTTGAGTTAGTAGATCGTCATCTTCAGCAGTTACTTCAACTGTATAGGGAAGACTTCGTAGGTCTTGAGTTTGTAGAACGTCATCTTCAGCAGTTACTTGGACTGTATAGGGAAGACTTCGTAGGTCTTGAGTTTGTAGAACGTCATCTTCAGCAGTTACTTGGACTGAACAGGGAAGACTTCGTAGGCCTTGAGTTAGTAGATCGTCATCTTCAGCAGTTACTTCCACTGTATAGGGAAGACTTCGTAGGCCTTGAGTTTGTAGATCGTCATCTTCAGCAGTTACTTGGACTGAACAGGGAAGACTTCGCAGGCCTTGAGTTAGTAGATCGTCATCTTCAGCAGTTACTTCCACTGTATAGGGAAGACTTCGTAGGCCTTGAGTTAGTAGATCTTCATCTTCAGCAGTTACTTCGACTGTATAGGGAAGACTTCGTAGGTCTTGAGTTAGTAGATCTTCATCTTCAGCAGTTACTTCCACTGTATAGGGAAGACTTCGTAGGTCTCGAGTTAGTAGATCGTCATCTTCAGCAGTTACTTCCACTGTATAGGGAAGACTTCGTAGGCCTTGAGTTAGTAGATCTTCATCTTCAGCAGTTACTTCGACTGTATAGGGAAGACTTCGTAGGTCTTGAGTTAGTAGATCTTCATCTTCAGCAGTTACTTCCAATGTATAGGGAAGACTTCGTAGGTCTCGAGTTAGTAGATCGTCATCTTCAGTAGTTACTTCAGCTGTACATGGAAGATCACCATATACTTCCACTGTATATTGGAAACTTTCTAGGTCTGCTCTGGGTCTATCGCTAGTTTCATTGGATACGTTCACCCTATGTTGGAGATTGTCTGGTTCCAAAATCGACCTTTTATCATCTTCGGTATGTTCAACCGATACTTCTTCTGTATATGGGAGATTTTCGCAAACTTGATTTTCTTGTTCGCAATTTTCGGTGGAAACGCCGACCGTATATTGAAGGTTTTCTTCAGTTTGGATTCCATCATTACCATGACGATCATTATCAAATATGCCGTTTGTTGGTATTGCCATTGGAGCCATGTTATTCCACTTTTTAATTTCTTTTACAGAGTTCAGGAAACAGTTTTCTCTCTTCTGAGTCAAATTTGTAGAAATGTATCCACTTCTTTACGTCATTAAAGGTGTAGCAATTCTACGTGAAAAAATTAGATGAGAATGACATAAGTTGTTTCATTTAACAACCCTTTAAATGGTTTTAAGAAACCTGCCTTATTCTAATGCAAGAAACAAAATTCAATTAAAAATTTATCATTACAAAGAAAAGATACAAGAAATGCAATATGTGATTTCTTTAGAATGATTCATAAATATGAATCTCTGAAATATTCATATTTATATAATATGAAAAACTAAAAACCAAATTAAAAAACGTTAACAATAATAAACAATGATGTAAATACATTTATTTTAATTCTCTTTGCATCTATACATTTTTATAATAAAAGCGTTTGTCATTATGAGTTATATAATTCATGCAATCCATCCAAAATATTGATGTGTAGTATCAATGATATTCAATTAAATAAAAGAATTAATGATACATGCTATGCAAATTGTACGTACATTAATGTCTCCTATCCTAATGAGCTACTTTTTTCTTCTAAATGACATGACACTTCCGAAAGACTCTTATTAAATATGAGTTTTTATTGCTATCTAATGTTAAATATAATTCATTTTGGGTATAATGTGTAAATTTGTTTGTTTGTTTGTTTTATTTCCACTTTTTCATATCAATACAAAGAAACATACAAATAAATATAATGAATAACATGTAAGTTTGACAAAGTTTGTTTTTAGTTAAAATAAAAGTTTCATACTGTTACAAAAGGAAAAAGCAGGAGACCACATGTCGTAAGCGTAAATGCTTGAACATGACCGTGGCCTCTGCCGAGTTAACAAAATAAAAGAACAACCCGGCATGTAACTGCATTGTATTCAATGTTAAATAAGATATAAGTGAAGTGATTAAAAGTGAGCATGGCTGAATTAATTTTGAGTGAAAATAACAAAACAAATTTAGTGAAATATTTCGTGTTGAGAAGTGCATTTGTGCAAGGTGCAAAAAATTTAGCTTGGTGGAACAAAAAGAGACTAATACCGTGATATTAATTGTGCTGTTGGTTTCAGTTACGGGTGATAATATTAAATGTATGCAGGGTCCATTCCTGTTGACAAAGACAGAACAATTCAAGACATAACAAATAAGATAATTTTTAAATTTCTATGTAAGATCTAGTAAACTATACTGAGTTAACAAATATGCTTTCATATAAGCTTTAAAAGAATAAAGGGAGGTCCTAGTTTTAATATGGTTTGGTAAGTTATTCCAAATATCTGGTCCATGGTGTCTAATTGATCGTAGGGCTAAACTAAGTTTTGGATTATTAAGATGGTAATCATGAGCATGTCGAGTTAAATATGAGTGAACGTTTACATTTAACAAATAAAAGTTTAAGAAAGATGCTGGAAGAGTTTTGGAAGTGTACTTATACATAAAAATGGCAGTTTGGAGCGTATGTATATCATAAACCTTCAAGACAGTGTATATTTAAAGCAAAGAAGGCATGCTATATTCATGCTTTTAGATAATAAACAAATATACACTGTCTTGAGAGGTTCGTGCTAAAACTATGGGCAAGAGCAGAGGCAGCGAAGCTGGGGGAGGGGCCACAATGCCACCCCTTTTCAAGGACCCCTAAATTGCCCCTTTTTTAGTTTTCATTGGTCAATAAAGCACTCTCTTTAAAAAAAAGAGTGAATTTTCACTCTATTTTCACTTTCTTGGGAGTGACGTCCGTGATCACTTGTTTAGGAGTGAAAATCGATTGATTTAGAGTGCTCTCTAAGAAGAAAAGAGTGAATGTTCACTCTATTTTCACTACATTTTCACTCTCCAGAGGAGTGACGTCCGTGATTTTGAAAATTCACTCTTTATTTTTAAGAGAGTAGCTATAGTAAAAGAGAAAGACTAATAGGCAAGAAAGTTTGAGAATCCCCACCGTTATTCTTTTCTGACAGAGTTCTTGTTAATGGCCTTGCTAAAATGCTAATGTAAATGTATAATCATTTTCGATGGTCACACGGCAACATAAATTTGATTAGATTTGATTTATTATACGTCAAGAAATTTGGGAAAGGATTAGGCCTACATTATTTATTTATTTATTTATTTATTTATTTATTTGTATATGTTTTTTTTTTACAAGACTTAAAAAAAAGAAAAAAAGTAGAAAAAGCAGAAAAAAGCAGAAAAGTACGAGTTGGAACTTTCATTGGTAAATCTAAGGGGGGGCACGTGGCTTAATCAAATGGTTGTGAAGAAAGATTAAGCAAAGAAACAAAGGAGAAGGAGAAAGGGATATAAACAAATACAACTAGGCCCCCCCCCCCAACAAAAAACAACGTAATCAACTACTTTTTTATTTTACAGATCATCCCAAGATCGGGGCCCCATGATGCAGGTGCACCCTCAATAGCGGGGCCCACGCTACGCCATTGGGGAGAGAGAGAGAGAGAGAGAGAGAGAGAGAGCGAGAGAGAAAGAGAGAGAGAGAGAAATATTTCCACGTAAGAAGGGAAATAATATGGCTGGGGATACCCCGCTCTATTATTGGCAATCAGTATTGATAAACAGTTGATTCTCCCTCAGAATGTACTACATGAACTTTCTTGATCACGTGAAGCCTCTTAATTAGCGTGGTTCTCACTTCATTTTTGTTTATTTGTTTGGGTTTTGTTCATGGGGGCATTCTGGTAGACTGCATAAGGAAATAAATATAACTGATAGGGATTACTCAACCACTCAAGTACATCTTCCTTCCTTCCTACATCCTTTGATTGACTTATGATTGTGATACGTCACGAGTAAAAGCACAATATCAATCGAAAATAACTGGCCAAATTTCCTTAACCATATCGGTAATTTTTATATGAAGCCCATTTTTTTCTTCCTTTTGGCATGTTGAAAAATATCTCGATACCCTCATCCTCCCCATTATTATTCTGCAAAGTCATAATGAAAACCTTAAAGCTTTGGGTACATCTCTCACCTGCATGTCCCCGTGCAGGAGACATGCATATGATGTATTCTATTCCAGCGATTAAAAAGTTAACCTTTTTTCGGTGAATTGGAAATAATATACCGACATAATATACCTGTGATACGGCATAATACAAAATCTAGTTCATTGTGATTATTGAATGCAAGAAACCTAGAGTATGCATTTCACTATAGGGACTACCACGAGTACAGCTGACAATATCATCCAAATATAATTTTAGAGCATAACTGCTGCCCTTTATTGTATTTTTAGATAGATTACCCATTTTATTTTATTTATTTAGTGACCTGGCATAATTTTGTCGGGCATAGGGCGGGAGGGCTGATGTCTCTTGCACGCAAATCAACGTTCAAGCTTCTATCCACTGCGAGTGAGTGAATGAAAGAGGTAAGCCAGCAAAAAATGGACCTTTAAAAAAAGTGATTATTATGGAGGTACATATACACTGTTGGTCTTAAAGCCCCACTGTCCTACTTGTAGCTACTTGCTCCCTCTCCCTCCCATGATCCTCTTTTTCTTATGTTAGTTGAGAGCTGAGTTAATGAGATAGTCACCTTCTGGCCCAGTAGTGTTGACGGCCTTTAAAGGTGGAATACTTTTTTTACCCCAATTTATGGAATGATTTTGACCATGATTCATTCCTAATAGATCTAAATAATAGTATACATTCTCAGATTGTATTGAATAATGATTAGCTAGTGTTTGTTTTGCGTGATTTTTAAGGCTGTAGGTCCCCGAGTTGATAAGCATATACACATGCTTTAGCAGTCACGCAAAACAAACACTCGCCAATTATTATTCAATACAATATCAACATGTATTCTAATATTTAGATCTGGTATTAGGAATAAATTATGGTCAAAATCATTCTATAAATTGGGGTAAACAAATTATGCCACCTTTATGACCAACAGTGTATGAAGGAAAAGAATGTAAACCACCTCTGCCAGCATGTGAGGTAAAGGTTGCCCAGATGAGATGTAGATTGCCCGAATATTGGTAAATATTTTACTTCGAGGGGCTGCAGCCCCCAGCCCCCTTTCCATCTTGTACGTCTATCATAAAGATGAATGCGATGAACTCGATACATTTCTGTATTGAAATATATACCACTCATATTAATCTATTACAAAACCATGCTTAAAGTAAACAAATAATTTAATCATATCCCCGTCATTCCATTTCTCACACTGCGCCTACATACGTCACTGACTATACTTTTAAGGGCCTAGTTTTCCCCCTCTCAACAATCAACTGAACTCATCCGTTTCTACAAATTAAAACAGGTTAAGTTTATATGCATGGTTTGCAATTGTAAACATGGAGAACTAAATTATTGAAAAACAGGAATATAGAATTTACTCATTTTCATTATCAATATTACAAAAATTCATGCTATATCCAGCAGGTACATTTACATTTAACAAATAAACAGAAATAACGACATATTCAAATGATTTTAGTTTTTATTTCTCATGCAAAACATAATACAATGCATAAGTATATTACAAACAAATACAAAATGAAACGACTAATATAATATTAATAGCACGTATGTTTTAATGGGGTTATATGTCTTATATAAATCCCACCTGTTGATTTATCAACGGATGATAATACACAATAATGTTCATTTATGAAGTTTAATGAATGAACAACTAGAGCGATGCATATGTCATATATGTGAAATTATATGAGGCATGCCTTGTGGTGAAAAATACCGGTGGAATTGACACTAGTGGAAACTACTCACCACACTTTGTTGAAGGCTGTGTTGACGAAGATTGATGAGAAAATAACTTTCGCGTTAAATAATGACAATATATGAAACAATGTCTTCATCAAACATTTAGAACTGTCACACGTGAAACCAACCTCGAGAGGACTTAGGGTTTCTTCGACACCAAAATTCGAGCGTGACTACCAAATTCTCGACAGAACATCAAAATTGTCGGCAGTATACCTAAAATGCTCGTCCGAATGAGGAGGAGGAGGAGGAGGAGGTGTGCCTTACAAGCGAACACTCTTCTGTGCTGAAAGCTCTCAATAAGTTAGAGAGTTCGGTGGAAAGCGTTTTATAAGCACCGTTATTATTATACCACCGCAGCAGTCGGTTGTCAATGGAAACGAGATGCATTCAACCCCGCCTAGTGATTGGCGAAATGGTCATTGTCTATTATAGATCATTTCCTCTGAAATACATGAGCATGTACAGTTTTCCTACATTATTCCACACACCGCAAAAGGATAATATTTGTTGGGATCAATGACATCAAATACGAAGATTGTAAACTCTCTATTATGTATATGACTAATAATATGATGAGTATACAAATAATACACAGCAGTGAGGGCATTAGTAAGAATTACCCACACAAGGTACCTTTGGCGATAGCCGAGGGCGTGTTAGACTTTTTTCAAAGATACCGAGTGTGGGTAATTATACTAATGCCCGAACAAAATGATGTGTATTATTTGTTTTATAAAATTATAACGTGGATCCTTGTTATTTGATCAATCGCCCTCATCTCAAACTCAAAGGCCCGAATTCACAAAGGAGGTTTAAATCTAACCCATGGTTTAAATTATCATTTACATAACCCATGGTTTAAAATAAGCGCAAATTGAGGCGTACCTATATTTGTTGTGCTCAACGACATTAAATACGAAGATTGTAAACTCTCTATAATGTAAATGACTAATAAATATGATGAGCAAAAAAGAAGTTATTTAGTTATATGGATCAAAATGAGACATCTGTAATTCAATCATATAATGTTATCCCTTATTATTTGATATTACAATCTCAGAGCAAATGTTACATTCATTCTGTATTACACGTGTTAATATCGGATCTCTCAATAAGAACTTTGAAAATTTGTTTATGAAGACAAATTAAAAACAAAATGACATCATTGCCTTATCAGAAGTGTGTTTCAAACAAATATTGGGAAAAAGGATAGCACAAAATTCCTTGGTGTTGTGGTAATTAAAATCTGAGGTGGAATTATCATGTGCAATATATTTATAATACTATTTCACGTAATATTGGTATTCTCTGTAGATTGAATATTATGTCCCTTCAAATATCTTGTTAATGTTATACAATTCATTAATACTGCCTTATATTTCATATTGTAACATTATATGGGCAAATTCAAAAAGCAACGTTGACGCCATTTTACTGTTACAAAAGAAAGCTGATTCTTCCTATCGCGACCGCACCAATCCCCTTGTTTTCAAAACTAAAAGCTCTAAAAAGCTGATGATATAAATATTCTACAAATAACACTTTTCATGTTTCGCTTACAAAGTGGTCTAGTGCCTTCATACTTCGCCCATTGTTTAATTTGAATAAAACCATCCACTCTTATCCTACAACAAGGCAAACTGAAAAATTCAATTTAAGAAATCCAAGAAACAAAGAACATAGCAACAGGAACCGTTCCTGTTGCTATGGAATGACGTGTCTCATCAGGATAAAATATACGTTGAGTGTGAAACCAAACGAACCGTACCTCTGGAAAAGGTCCAGTTGATCGGTCTAGCGTAGATCGGTCCAGCAAAGTGAGTGATAATGAGGTCATATATTATTTCCTCTCAGAAAATCCCGTTTTTAACGATTCTGTTTTTACTGCTATAACATGCAGGAAGTCATTACCTGTATTGGACCTATTCACTTTATACGCAGTACTTTATGTAGTAGTAAATGACTGACGTTGGAAGTTAAGAAAGTGTCATTAAATTTACCCTTTAAATTTTAAGTTATCAATTTATTAATTGGAATTACCAGAACATTATAGTAAAATTAAGAAGGAAGAAAAAAATTTGGGCGGCCTCCCTGGGAAATTCTCTCTCTCTCTCTCTCTCTCTCTCTCTTTCTTTCTCTCTTTCTCTCTCTCTCTCTCTCTCTCTCTCTATCCATCACTCTCTCTCTCTCGCTTCCCCACTCTCCCTTCCTCTCTCTCCTTTCCGCCTTCCCCTTCTCTCTCTCCACCCCTCTCTCTCTTTATATGTATCTCTTGCCTACCCTGTACCACCTACCCTCTAATTTGACTTCAATAATTTTGGACACGGAGGAGTTATGCATAAACTTATCATTTTCAAAGAATATCGTGATAGGAATGACGTCACGACTTATCTCTTTTACCTCAGGCTGCCCCGGTTTGGTGACGAAAACATGAACATGCACTCTTAAAAAAAAGTTGGGTTAACAGTTTTGCTCAGCACGAGGGTATCCAACTAACTTTTTTAATTTTCTTTGGGGTCAACTACTTAAAAATTGGCAAAATATTAACCAAGTTGGGTTTTAAAAAATGCCTAAAGCAGGTTGGATACGTATTACCCTCGAGGTTATGTTTTTTACCCAGTATTTATAAGAGTGTGTGATGATGTAGTTCGATAAACTCTTACAAGTTTATGGACTTTGTTTCGACCCTCCATGATAGACAGTGAAGGTGAGTCCTTGTTTGTGATAATACCGAAACAAAATGAATGGCTTTGGTTTTTTTATTAGGTGAGGTTTAACTAAGGCCATTGGACGGTTCTTTTTAGCTTTGATAATTATGTTGAGAAGTAAGGACGATTTACAAAGAAATGTTTTTAGTCGATATTTTGCGGACAAGAACTATTTCTCCAATATTTAGAAGTCTAAATGTAGGCTGCCCACTACAGTTTGTTAAACATTGTTAAACATAAACACGGGTTTCTTTAATATCATAGTATACAGCGAGCGAGGAAGGAAAATACTCATTTTCTCATGAAATTACATACTCCCAACGTTTCTTATATCAACGTTTTCCAAACATATATTGTTATGTAAAGTAACATGCTTTTGCCGCACTCCGGTTGGCAAAAAAATGTTGTGGAGTTACAAAATCAAATGAGATGAATGTATCGGATCCAGCCGGCTGCACGGGAGAGGGGGGGGGGGGGGGGGTAAGAAGCACTAATTCGTAAACGAATATTTAGCGCCGAATAAGCCAGCCGGCGCTTAAGCGAGGGGGAGGTTAAAGGAGCATTAATTTGTTTTCTCCAAATTCGTGAGAAAATATTTAACACGGAATCAACACCTCCCCTCCCCGCTTTGCAACAGGGGGAGGGGGCCCGACTTCTTTTTTATTCAAAAAAAGGTTAAAAATACCTGATTTGGGGCCAGGCGAGGGGGGCCCGGACCACCCCCCCCCCTCCCCCCTAGATCCGCCACTGCCAGAGAGAGGATATTTGGTTCTTTTGACATGGCGCCGTACATATAACTTGAAACTTCAAAATAAATTAATGTACAGGAAAATATATTTTACTTAAACATGACAACAGAATTATATATATATATATATATATATCATATATATAACGTGAAGAAAATCTTAGTTTTGGAATAGATCATGCATGAATGCCCATTATACATACCAGGGGCGTCGGTTTCTTATTATGATCACGGGGGGGGGGGGGATGCGAGGGACGAGGGAGCAGAGACGTAATGAGCAAAAACGTTGGGGGGGGCAAAACAAAAAATCCGCATCACCCCCACTCTTACATGCAGGCCACGTCGAACTTGTTTTAAAGTGGGGGGGGGGGAGGGGGCTAAAGTATTAACGATCAGGTATAGCAAAGCGAGCGAAGCAAGTGGCGTGGGGTCCAGGGCAAAGCCCCGGCGAGGGTCAAGGGGCAGATTTCCATGACGCTCAAGAGTTTTAGGCATTCGATTATGGTCAGATGAGCATTCATGGGCCGCCTGAGGGCCCCTGGTGGGGTCCAGGTGCGGAGCCTCCGGAAGCTTAGGCGGTTTTAGGCATTTAATTATGGTCATATGAGCATAATTTTGATACCACATTTGTGACACTGGCATGCAGGTCACTAATTATTGGAGTGAGATCTGGGGGAGGGGAGGTCGGAGCCCCCAGAAGCTCAGGGGTTTTAGGCAATAAATGACGATCAGATGACCATCCAGAGCCCAACGGAAGCACAGGGGAAAACCATGCCATTTCAGCAACATTTGTAAATCACTTGTATCGAATTAGAAATAAACCATGTTTGTATTTTATTTTATTTTATTTTATTCCCCCAAAGCCTCCCCATCAATACGCCAGTGCGAGGGAGCATAGTGAACGAGAGGGGTGAAGTCGACGGAAGTATAGCCCTCGCAGGTTTTTTAAGTTTTGTTGTATACAAAAATTACATTCCTTAGCAAAACTAGCAATATACTTTTTCACACTTCACTTTTGTAAAATATTTACTTGTACATTTTGCACTCTTGCCTAAATGTGTGTTAGTATTTGCTATAAAAACATTTTTTGGCACTTCTTCGATTTTTCCCGGGGAGCGTGTCCCCCCCCCCCCCCCCCCGTCCCCCGGGATCGCCGCCCCTGATACATACAAAGACAGACACAAAACATACACAGGTAGGGAGAAAGATAGAGAGACAGAGACAGAAACAGAGACATAGAAAAAAATATGAGGGAAAGAGACAATAAAAGAAAGAGAGACAGATTGACAGATAGAGAGAGAGAGAGAGAGAGAGAGAGAGAGAGAGAAAGAGAGAGAGAGAGAGCTTTGCTGGTCATGTTATTCATACAACGTTATATAATGTCATTTTGCATGGATGAAATAATGTTCAACAAAATTATTTCCATTTTTGGCTTTCGTGAATTGTATAGTCTTCGATTCTTTTTACCAACTACTTTCAATCCTTTCGATCAGGAAATTCACCTATGGTTTATCGTGCAGTGTCAACAAATAACCCCGCTGAACGTTGCCAAAACAGGAGTTTTTTCTTCTTCATATGAATCGTTACCAATGCAAACTGTTCAATTTGGGATTGAATAAATGATTAGTTATTAAGCTATCAGTCGGCTTAATGCAAGACCCGGGTATGAAATTATAAAGACTCCATTTAACCCGTTGACTACTAAATTAATTCATTACCATAGGCTTAATACAGAGGCCACCCGGTTCCAGTAGGCAAAGAGTTGATTGCTACTCTTGAAATTATCGGGTAAAGCCAACCCCCCCCCCCCTTTTGATATGCAACTTCCCATGACCTTTGTCAATATGGCGGAGACCGCACTGATAGACCAGAATATATAAAAGGGGAAATAAACTCCCAACAAAAATCAACAT
Organism: Strongylocentrotus droebachiensis; assembly: GCA_035222895.1. NCBI lineage: Eukaryota > Metazoa > Echinodermata > Echinoidea > Camarodonta > Strongylocentrotidae > Strongylocentrotus > Strongylocentrotus droebachiensis. Next base: position 37,765 of record JAVYIG010012268.1, on the reverse strand, counting down.
CCTCAATTCATTTTCTTTTCTTAAAAAAAGGAAAAGAAGTTAAAAAACATAGATCTACTTTATTATCTCTCGCTCTCTCTAGTGCTCTGGAACATTACACTATGCGACAAGATTTGAGCCTTGAATTCAGTTTTCGTTCGCTTTCGCTAATTTGAATCGATTATTTTTCTACGGATATTTGCACGCAAAAACGTCGCACAGTACTTGCTATAGCCCACGAAACTATGCACCGCAAACGTTTTGAAGTCATTTATGGACGGATAAGGACGAGATTTAGACAAAATATTCATTAATCCTATTCTTTTAGAAAGGTGGAATTTTCGTTGCTATTCTTTTTCTATTCGCTACATATTTCCTACAAAAGACCTTCTTGGATGATATGCTGGAACACCCCATCATTTGATTTTATATGATAATATAGCTTAACAGCAAACATCACTTTTAAACATTTTAAAAACCTTCGACAGAGCTAATTCCTTTTGTAATTTATTGAAAATCTTTTCATTTGCCTTTGTTGAAATTTCTGGAACTCGCAGTGCTTTAATTGTATTTATAAACGTTTATTCCTATAGTCATTTACCATTTTTTGTCTGTCGGGGTAACTGGGAACTGTGCGGCATACAAAAAAAGAAAATCTACGAAAATATGTGAAGAAGCATTATCTGGGAACATGAAAAGGGTTCACCGAAACATTTAATCGTTGCCTCAAACTTTTGGGGGGTTTAGAATGATCAGAGATCATTTTATGTCGATATCGGTTTAGCTCGTTTCTTTTTGGTTTCTATATGATTATATAGGAAAACATGCAGAAGTGTCACTGTGCACCAACAACAAAACCTTCAGCTCCCAAAAGTATTGAATGTTTTCAGATTTGTGAGCATATATTTTATCATCATGAACATGTTTCCTAAAGGTTCATTCGCAAAGAAGACACTCTTTTGCTATATGAGTGTAATAGAAGCAAAAGCGAGAAAAAATGCGTGTGAAAAAAATTATGTTACGTCTTTAAAAAATAAAGGTCTCCCTCTTGTGTTATTAATTAAACATATGAGTTCGTTCGTTTCTTTTGGGTATGGTGTTATTGTACATAATGTGTCGCACAGTGTTGTTATTCATGTGGTAATTGTGCATTTTACCCTAACCCTAACCCTAACCCTACCCTTCAGAAACTGACCGTTTTTCAGCGGGACCGAGTTAGCCGACTCATACTTATACTACTACTACTACCACTACTACTACCACTACTACTACCATACTACTACTACTACTATATATATCTATATCTGTATATATATATGTATATATATATATATATATATATATATATATATATCTGTAAAGCGCTTTGAGAGAGCCTTAGACTATGACTATTACTAATAATACTACTTCTACTATTATCAGATAAAACAGGAGTGGACAGAACATGATATGAAAAACTTGTTTAGATAGGGCAAGACTGAAAACATAACATATACTAAAGTAAGAAAGAAAGGGGATGAAAACAGATGCAGACAACACAATAAAGAAAATATTAAAGAAACATGAGTGCAACGTACAGAACACTTGTTCCTAAATATTTGCCATATAAGAAAGAAATGACCAGACACACCAATTGCATATTTACTTGTTGTTTTAATAAATGTAAATCAAACACACTTTAACAATAAAGGTATAATGTAAACATACAATTGTGAAATATATAGCACACAGGGCATCATCCATATGCATGAAATATTCAAATGATTCTATAGTGTTTTATGAATGTTTTATTTTTCTTCCCCAGATTAGAGTTAGATAATAAAGACAAAGGGTAAACCTGACCCTAGGGAATTGTAACTTAAAAGATAACTAAACAACCTTCTTGTGTAAGTGTTTTGCGATGAAGGTAAGACCGAGGCCTATATTAATATACAACAACTAACTTACTGTTGAAAGTGGGGGTAAAAGTACACTTTCCTGACGAAAAAGATGCCTGCAATTGTCAGGAACAGTAAGTTTGGTAATTCTCATTCCTTCAAAGTTAGAAAGAGGTGACACATATCAATTTTTTTCCAAAACATATTATGAAATATGACATTCTTGTCTATTATAACAAATTAAAAAAAGTAATCAATCAGTCACTCCAACTGCATTCCTGTACTTTCAGTAGATTAAAGCAAACATGACGTTCGATTTGAATAATGTTAGCAAATGCTTGAGGCATTTAAAACAATCTTTAGTCATCAGTTAGTTTGTCAAATAATTCCCTTGATATCTAATTATGTTTAGCTTTAAAGCAGTCGGCGCATCTTAACATATGATTGCAATTCAGATTAAGAATGCAACAGACCAGTCTAGGGTTAAACAAATGGAAATTAATCTTTTTGATGTTACAGAGGCCTGGAGGCTTCAGGTGTTAACACAAAAAAAATTCTCTCCCTCTTTTTCAAAAAGTGGAGCATTTTCCTACTATCTATGGTCAAGTATCTTAGGATTTCGAATGATTTGTTTGGAGGCTTCAAATCAGTATTCAATCAAGCTTTTTTTTAAATCTTACAAGCAATGTGATCAGACAAATTTTGTCACCAAAAGTATAGATGTCAAGTGTTATATCAAGAACAAATGAAGTAATAGAAAGTACTCTACACAGTACAAACCATAGCTCCTACTGAGTTTGTTAAAAATTGTTAACAGAAAATGAAGTCTCCAAACCGACAAATATGAACACCCTGTTCTCAAAGAAAGAGAGGCGATCACAAATAAAACGTCATGGGCAGTTTTCGTTGAATTTCTTAAATTCATCAGAATGAAAAGAGAAACCTTACTGGCCCTTTTTTGTTCAAAACTGATAGATAGACAAGTACATATATATGATGACTTTGCAAGTATGTCCAATCTTAATAGAATTAACATTACAAACACTCAAGTTGTATGGATTGGGTAGAAAAAAGAAATTACAGATTGTTAGAAATCCAAACTCCAACCACTACTAGACTACTCAGAAGTGTACAGGTATATCACTTGTTAAATTTACAGGTAAATTGTAAGTTTATATAACTTCAATTTAATGATGGCTATTTGAAAATTTCTGCTGTTTCCATAATGAGATACAAGTGATTTGAAAAATCAGAATACTTCTTGAAAAACTGCAATATTTTGGTTCACCATATAGGTACTCCTAAAACCCATCATCAAAATGTTTTCCTCCTCGAAACAAATATTTCCTCTGAATTTGAACAAAATTGATGAATACAAATTGATGCTACAAGTTATAGCAATTTAAGTCTGAAAATGGTAAATGTTGGTAGATGAGCATTAAAGTTTATGAAGAATATCAGTAAGTGTGCACTATATATTCCATGGAAAAGAAAATTTGTTAAGTTCAAATAGCCTAACATGCTTGCCCAAAACCATTGTTCATTTCGTTGCATCTCCTAAATGATGACTTGAAGAAAAAAATGTAGCAGAAGTTAATATCTTTAGGAATTAAATGCTAACTGCTTCAGATATATTAGATAGTGAATTAGTCATTGTACATTCAAGATCCATAACAACATCCATATTTGAATAAATTGTTCATCTTCCGGTTGATATAGTGGTTGACATTAATAACTTAATAATTAATTAGACAAAGAAATATAATAATAATAATAAACCATCCTTATATAGCGCATATCACAACAATAAATTTAAGTCCCTATATGCGCTCAGAAAAAAGAAAAGAAGGGATAATAGCAGACATGAGGGAAAAGAAGAGAAAGAATAACTGCTTTGTCATAACATTGTACTAATTTAACAAACGAATATATGTGTCTTTAAGAGACTCTTGGATTTTCTACTGTATGAACCTGGTTAAGATGACCAGGTAATTTATTCCATAACTCTGCAGCTGCCAGTTAAAAAGATCTCGCACTATAGTAATTTGTTGATAAACTAAGGAGGATTTTGACTGAGAGCGCAGGTTTCTTACCGGGTGATATTTGTTTATCAATTGTTGTAAGTAATCAGGGCCTAATCCTTGCATGCACAAGAACACCAATGTCAAAATCTTAAAATCAATTTGTTGTTTTACTGGAAGCCAGTGTAGTTTTTCTAAATCTGAGCTAATGTGATCATGAAGTCGAGTGCGAGTAATCAACCATGCCGCAGAGTTTTGGATTCTTTGCAACTTCTGAATGTCATTATCAGGAAGACCATATAAGATACCATGACAAAAATCAAGGTGAGAAACTATATGAGCATGAACAAGTCTTTATGTGGACCTCTTTGAAAGAAAGGGAAGAATTGTCCCAATCTTATGCAAAGCAAATGATGCTACTTTGCAGATATGATTCACATGAGCTGACAGTGTCAAATGTTCATCTAGTCGAGGTTTCGAGCTGAGTTCGCTGAATGTATTTCAGCAAAGCAAATGATGCTGCTTTGCAGATATGATTCACATAAGCTGACAATGTCAAATGTTCATCTAGTCAAGGTTTTGAGCTGAGTTCGCTGAATGTATTTCAGTGCAAAGCAAATGAAATGGTATCGATCCGTTTTTCAAGTCCATCTCCCTTAAGAATTGGCGAAATATGAGCCTCCTTCAGTGAATCAGGAAAGCGTCCAAAACCAAGTTTGGAATCCTTGTGATGACTGGAGCTAATTCCTTGATGCATTCCTTGAGGAAATATGTTGGAATCGGGTCTAACTCCCAGGTAGAGGATTTGAAATGTGAACACTGCTTGGAATTCATCAAACTGAAAGCTAGTCTTCTGTGCCCCATAAAATGGTCCTCATTGATGTTCCCCTTCACCTGGCTACTTATTCTTTCGTAGGCCTCGTTTGTCTGCAAAAGAAAAAAAATCAAGAACAAAATTTGAAAAATTATTCAAGATTTATCCTGATAAGCATAAAAAACTAATTTCTGCATTTTCAATGAAATGGAAGATATCTTGATCAAAAATATTGATACACACAATTCAGAGAGCAAATGAATGTAATGTCATACATACAACAGCTAATTGACTATTAATAGTTCTGACTAATATATGTCCACAAGTCCATGTAAAGTAATGAAAATAATTCCCAAAATAAGGAATGGAATGTGATCCTGTAAATTATTTGGATAAAACAGGTATTGTATATAGCCATGCAATTGCAATCTACTCTGGAAAGATGTTACAAGAACAAAGAAACTAGAAAGCACAATAATAAGGCAGCTGCATTTAAGTGCTGCATTTAAAAAAAAAAAAAGTTTTCCACTTTTGAGAAATATAGCAGTGCCATTCATTTCAAAATTTGGAATATCTTTGTTGTTGTGGTCTAAAATATAGTGTTCATGATAGTAGATCATCATGGTAACACCAAGTGTTATTGTCAACACGGTCCCAGGGAAGACTACTATCACTGGTCAAAAGGAGGGGAAAATTTTATGCAAAAAGACATATGTATTGATAATATATACAGTGGGACATCATTCACTATGGAAAACTTTCTTGTTAATTTATTGTTTGTGTAATCCTGACAGAACAGAGTTAATTTACTGGTCCCAAAGAGTTTGATAAAATGGAGGCCTCTGCATATTGACCAACATTAAAGGTTTACCACATTATTGTTTGAAAAATACTCACAACTTCTCTAAAACACCCTCATTTTGTCTTCTATGCAAACATTTGACTTATCATAGCCCTTTCCATGGCACCTCTCATGTCTTCTTCATCGCTTTTAGAAAGGAGCCTCCTTTTTCTCTGAAAACAAAAAAAGAAGAAATATGACAATGTAAGATTTGGTATTCCCTTGGTCGAGTTTAGTTCAGCAAAAAGTAAATGAAAAGTAAAGCACCATCCTCTTCCTCAGAGAAAAGTTGATTAAACTTCTCAGTTATCTCCTGAACAGAAGAACCAGTGCAAAGATATTTTCTGTCAATGCCACTTGTTGTCACAGGAGAGTATGAATTAGATTCAATAGAATGTCTTATTTTGCCATCATTTTCTCAACAAGTATTCATCATAATTTTGATATAATTTCAGGGTACATATTGCAAATGAAATAAATTGTGTTCAACTTTTCAAGATCTGTTGAAGTGATTTACTTTACCTTAATCACTTGCTTCCCGTCTTGATGTTTGGCGTTCTGCTCACGATCTAATTGCATCTTGGCGACAACATCACTTCGTGGGCTCCATTTGTCAGCAAAATAAGAATGAAGTCGTCCCGTAGCATTTTTAGTTTGGGCCAGCTTACTGATGCTTCATGCCTTAGTTGATCTAATTCAAATACATAAAAGTGAGAATAGAGAAAGGAAAAAAATATCATAACATACATGCACATATCTTACATTAACGTATCCTGCAATTTGAAAAATAGTTGTGGATATACTTCACCACAAGAAAGATAATATGATAATGTTAATCATGAGTACCTGATAGTAATACAATGCTTACACATCACTGGCAATGCTCTCTCTTTAAGTGTAGCAAACTTTGCAAAGGACCTCTTTACAGGTTCTGTCTCTAATTGTCATTAGAGGACATCAAACAAAAGCATTTCTCTCAGTATTTTTCTCTTGATACCCATTAACGACTAAGAATTGAATTGAATATGAAAAATTAGCAAAAGATGGAAATATTGATAATCAGGTGACATGAGGAGGTATTCAACAATAAAAACAATACATGTGTACTTTATGAATTAAAAAAAGGAAACCATGTTATATATGGTACATGTTTTAAAAGTGTACAGTAAATACTTTACACACCTGTAATTCCTGTCATTGAAAAGGTTTTGCAAGGCTCCAGATATGGTGTACTTATTTATTTTAGGCAGTGCATCAAGGTTCTTTCTTTGCTTTGGCTTTGGCATTTCTGGTCTGTAGCATGAAACAAAGCAAATGACACTTTTATTCATACCTGTTATACAGAAATCATATTTCTTTCTTAAGTTTTTCATTATTTACTTGCCTTGTTAATATAATGAAACCAAATACACATTACAATGATTTTTCTTTCTTGTATGTTCCAAGGGAAATAATAGAAAACAATATAAAAATATGGTTAAGAATTATCATAAATCATTGAAATGCAATAATGAAATAGTTGCCAATGGAAAGAGAAAATTATTTAGGCAAGACAACATTTGTAAACATCCAGTCACATTGTCTAACAGTCTATCAGATGATTTAACATTCTAACAAATAGAATCCACTTCATTATAGAATTTTCTAACAGAAGTGTAATTATATAATGTGTTGTCGATTACTAACCTTACATGAATTTTTTTCTCTCGTCCTTGCTCATCCCATGAACCGCAGAGAGGTGATTAGACAATCGGGTCAAATTTTTGCCTGTACATAGTGGGCAGTCTTTCGGTCTTTCCTGAAAACTGCCACCCTCACTTCCCGAATGCTGTGTTCTCTTTGTATGGGAATCCTACAGGAAGAAAATTGAATTGATTGAATTGGTAATGCTTTTCATATGTTAACAATTTTTTTCATCACATATAAATAATTATTAAAACAATTTAGTTATGCATGCTCTGAATAAAAAATGAGGCTCGTTAAGATGCCCAGCATATGGATCGAGGAAAACAAATTAATGTAATTTCTAATATTACTGATATTATAGCATGGAGGCGATTCATGTGAGTTCCTTTTTTACACACTGTTTGAAAAGTAGTAGTTTTCCTGATTTTCCTTTTTTTTTGTGCCAACAAGGGCATATTGGCTAATAATGTGGATAATCTTATTACGCATATACAATTGTTATTGTGCAAAGACCACTTGCTTGTTTCTCATTGCTGATTCTGAAATTTAACAAATTATTATTCCGAAGCAAAAACACATGTAAACATGGCTCGTATTCCTTTTGTATTAATCTTTTGGATTAACAAAAGTATCATAACAAATTTAGCATCGCACAAAAACAAATCAAATTGGAAGTATGCTTTACTTAGCACGTGCAGCCAGAAAATATTTTTTTGAAATCAAATCAAATTGAATTGACTGTAGGCCTACCTTCCTGAAAAGAAATTCTGATAGATTACATCTGTAAGAGGGTCGTTGCAGCTAGCTTTCAGTGAACCATGCGTGACCTTCACCCCGCTTATACTAGGTAAGCAGGGCTTAGTGTTTAAATTGTTATATTTGATAAAATTGCTCTGTTTTGTTCATATCCTGGAATTAGTATAACTATAGACTCTATAAGGCTTATGAATATGTTCAAAGAACATGATGTTTATCGAAAATAATATCGCTAGTGACATTCGTTTGTCTCGCAATGTATGGTCAACAAGGGATCTAAAAGATCACGACATACATACATACATTGCGAGACAAACGAATGTCACTAGGGATATTATTTTCGATACGTTATATCCGCAATGAGTAAAGCAACATGATATTTGTTTACAGAAAGTTGTAATTTAAGAATAATGTTACGTTATAGCGGTGTGCCCAGACAAAATGAAGGGCACCAACTCAACTCCTCAGGCTGATATTGTCATCTGTGTTGTCCGAAGTCTGCATGCCCCCACTCATTCCGGCTACTTGTCTCAATTCACCCCCTCCCAAAACTCTCATCAAATTTTGAGCAAGAACATTTTTAATTTCTACAACTACAAGAAAAGGTGGCAGTGCAGTGTCATTTTTGTCTTTTGACATTTCAAAAACAAATGTACCCATGCAGCACACTCATTCAATTTACGCGCAGTTCATGATTGTTTTTACATGAAAGACACCTATACATGGCACTTTAATCTGGGAAATCCTTGTAAGCTGTACTCAAAGTTTTAATTAGGCATTCCAATTTCTAGTTAGGTCTAAATCTTACTCACACAGAAATGGACATATGGGCCAACGCTACTTGGCCAACAACTAAACAAGATTTAACGATACACTCAACATTGCAGTTAACTAGATTAAATAATGCCTTTACATTCAGTTTACACTTTTCTCCTGGCCCATTTTGATGATAGAACTTAAAATGACATTGAACATACTTAAATACTTACCCATGACATGATTCAGTATTAACCCTAGTCAAAATGGGCTCTGGAAAAATATATTTTTTTCCTATTTTTCACTATTTATTTCCTATTTTTATGTGAATGAACCCTATTTAAACACTATTTTTTATTAAAAATAGATTAAAAATAGCATATGACAGCCTATTTTTTTTCTATTTCTAGGAATTGGTGGTTTGATAACTATTTTTTACCTATTTCTTTCTATTTTTTTACTATGTTTTTGGACTTAGATTTTTTTCTGCCATTTTCTTCCTATTTTTTACCTATTTCTTACTATTTTTTCCCTATTCTTTTCGACTTAGATTTTTTGTCACCAGATTTCGTCCTATTTTTTCACTATGTTTCTGGACTTTGATTTTTTCACCCATTTTCTTCCTATTTTTTTACTATGTTTTTGGACTTAGATTTTTCTCTGCCATTTTCTTCCTATTTTTTTACTATGTTTTTGGACTTAGATTTTTCTCTGCCATTTCCTTCCTATTTTTTTACTATGTTTCTGCACTTAGATTTTTCTCTGCCATATTCTTCCTATTTGTTTACTATGTTTCTGGACTTTGATTTTTCTTACTCATTTTCTTTCTATTTTTTGACTATGTTTTTGTACTTAGATTTTTCTCTGCCATTTTCTTCCTATTTTTTTTACTATGTTTCTGGACTTAGATTTTTCTCTGCCATTTTCTTCCTATATTTTTACTATGTTTTTGGACTTATATTTTTCTCTGCCATTTCCTTCCTATTTGTTTACTATGTTTCTGGACTTTGATTTTTCTTACTCATTTTCTTTCTATTTTTTGACTATGTTTTTGTACTTAGATTTTTCTCTGCCATTTTCTTCCTATTTTTTTTACTATGTTTCTGGACTTAGATTTTTCTCTGCCATTTTCTTCCTATTTTTTTACTATGTTTTTGGACTTATATTTTTCTCTGCCATTTCCTTCCTATTTTTTTACTATGTTTCTGGACTTTGATTTTTCTCTGCCATATTCTTCCTATTTTTTTTATTATGTTTCTGGACTTTAATTTTTCTCTGCCATTTTCTTCCTATTGTTTTACTTTGTTTCTGGACTTCAATTTTTTCACCCATTTTCTTCCTTTTTTTTTTAGGGTTAGGGACTTAATTTTTTTACTATCACCATTTGTTGTCCTATATTTTGTTTACTATGTTCACAGACTTATTGGATTTTGTCACCTTTTTGCTTTTCATATAGGCCGATATTTGATTTTTAAGGTTGTTGAAACTTAGTTACACTTTATAAATATATATTTGCACAATTCAAAACATATTTCACAATATAACTATAATGTTACAAAAATAATTGTGATATTTTGTCTTTTAAAATGAAAAAAAAATAGATTCAAAGATGATTTGGACAAATTACTGGCCCTCCTCAGAACTCAACTCTCCCTTTAAGGGAGCATAATTATTTCGTAGGCCTGTGAACATTTTAAGGGAGCATAAATATATCGGTTAGGCCTGTGAACATTTAATCAAGAATTAAGAATGTTTTAATTTTATCTTTAAATTAAATGACTATCTATTTTGAATATTTCAAGTAAAAAAGTATATAATTAGCAAAAGAATTAGCTTACTACTATAGTGTTATAGTGACTAGAACTTATCCAATTGGATGGAATTGTAACAATTTTCCCCATAATAAATACAAAGGTGAAAGGGTGTATTAATTCTTCACAAATGTTGAATCATAATGAAAGACAACTAAATGTGTGCTGCCATCTAGTGGTAGAAAGCGAATAGGCCAACCGGTAGTTTATTTTCAAATTCAAATCTTCACTCAGACTCTGTGATGATCAGCTCAACGGCGCATATTTCAATCATTATTTTGCCATTTCGCCAGATTTGTCTTCCTGTAAAACCCACAGTATGGGGAATAAGGGGTAGATTACACCAGGAAAGGACAATTTCAAGAGTAATTCCAGAGCAAGAATTGAAAGAACAAAATGAAAGGATCGAATTTTATTACCAAGATTATGCCTACAGTCCCACACAACCACTCTTGTGTTGGAGAATTACGATCAACTTGCTTTCACTGGACTGCTACTGCTAGCTGCTGGAGCTATATACATGCATAATGTACAACAAGGTGCTACAAAGTAGAGCTTGACAGAGATTTAATTGCTACCAAACAATTATACAGTACACCAATCATTCAATTAATATTCCATTTTTTTAAAAATAGATTTAAGTCTCCTATTTTTTTCCTATTTTTTGTTCCAAAACTATGCTATTTGAAATAGCTTTTTTTTTGGATGAGAAAAATAGGAAAAAAATATATTTCAAAACTATTTGTGGCTTTATTTTTTTCCTATTTTTTGTTCCAAAACTATAGCAATTAAATAGCTTTTTTGGGGATGAGAAAAATAGGAAAAAAATATATTTCAAAACTATTTGTGGCTTTATTTTTTCCTTATTTTTTGTTCCAAAACTATAGCAATTAAATAGCTTTTTTGGGGATGAGAAAAATAGGAAAAAAATATATTTTTGCATTTATTTTTTCCCTATTTTTTTTCTATTTTTTTCCTATTTATTTTTTACTAGGGAAGTTAGATCAACTTAACGTCTTGCTTCTGAGCAGATGAGATATTTATCGCACGATGAAGCACCGCATGAATGGTACATGGTACGCGTACATAATGGCCGACGCTCAGATAATCGTGCCCCCAATTATATGTACTATGCCCCACCTATCGACGCATAGTACATAGGATATTTGATAGTCATTATGCACCTAAGCGCACACTACCCAAACATGTGGCATAGTTCAAACAAAAAGGTGCACGATTCAAAAAATTAGGGCATAGTTCCCAAAAAAATGCACACTACATAAAATTTTGGGCACAGTTCATACAGTTTTTGGTGCAAAGTACATTGAGATATCTCTCTAACTCTTTCTCTTTTCACTCTCTCTTTCACTTTCTCTCTCTCTCTCTCTCTCTCTCTCTCTTTCACAAAAAAAGTGGCAGCATGGGCTCAAAAACCCGAGTGTCATGATAAAAACTGAAAGTAGGGAAATTCAAAAAAAAAAACATATAACAAAACAACAACAAAAACACATTTGTTGTTTTATGAATATCAATCGCAAATAATTATGTCCCTGTTCAAATTTGCGTACTCACTACTCTCCATTGATAATCATGTTCTATCCAAATGTAAACATTTATTTTGTGTATTTTTAGATTTAACCAATCATGATTGATTGTATCATTAAGCCTCAAAATCAATCCTATATTCAGAAATTGATAAACAAATGGCGAGTTATTTGAAGGAGCGGGAGGGCGTGAGGGGGGGGGGGGGGTAAATGAATCTTTTCAGTGCCGAGCTGCGCCTTACATCCACAATGATCTAACCACTCCCTTAAAACAAAAAGAACAGCGAGGCGGGGAGGGGGGGGGGGGGGAGGTGATAACGATTGCTACACCCTATGGAGTTAACGTCTGCAATATTTCTCTATTCAACATGTTGATTTATTCCTTTTTTTCTCGACTCAATATTATATGGACGCAACAATTGGTGACAGACAATGAGATATTAATGTACTAATTAATTGTTTATTAAGAAATTATCAAACAATAGCCTATGAACGTAACAGTTGCAACCGTTTTCTTCCAATGAATCCTAATTGAATTTCCGGAGAAAAAAATTCGACTAGCATTGAAAAGAGAACCTTGTGAAAACGCGTCAGCTATAATAACTGACACCGGTTCCTCTTGCTACGTACATTGAAGTGGGGCCCTACTTTAAAGGTATTCTTATTCTAAACAAAATCCTGGATTTAGCACATGCTGCAATCATAATAATAAACCTTTAGGTCAGAAATGAATCCCATGACTTTTATAAGCCAATCACATGTTTGATTATCAAGATATTTATGATTGGAATTCGAAAGTCAGAAATCGTTTTCCCAACCGTTTTGAACAGCTTTTACAACAGTACAGTATATTGAGTATGAGTATCAGTATGATAAGACCGGTCACTCAAAGATTTTTACTTTTTTGAAGCACTTCATGAGCATTTTTAAGTGCATTTTTTTTTTTTTTTTTTTTTTTTTTTGTTGGGGGGGGGGGGGCTTCAATATTACACCATATCACAGACCCAGGGCCGTGCATCTCTGGTTTGTAAAACTGGAAACATTGTTAAACAATGCCTTTAACATAGTACTGAAAAGTGTTAGAATATAGTACTGTGGGTGCGTTTCTATAACATTGTTTTCTTTCATTGCTTTTCATCTACTGCCATTTTTTCCTTTTTAATGCCATTCATGCTGAGAAGAGACTATTCGCCCAAATGAAAAAAGGAAGCTCAAGTTATTTGAATAGACTAAGCTGATAACACGTCGCTATTATTAAAAAGGGATTGAATTTGGAATCGAATGATATTGTTGCTTTTTCCTGTTTGTAGTGTATCCAGAAAGATGAATAATAGTAATACATTATATAGGTTTTCACACATATTACAATAGTACGCTCTTTATTTAAATGTATTTATACAAGTCATATTAAATATTTAAAAAACGGGGTTATTATATAAGTTAATGAAATGTCAAAGCTTCCGCGCTTCGCGCGGGAGGGGGAAAACTGAATTCAGACAAGGATTTATAAAAAAAAAAAGAGAAAGAAGAAAGGTAGAAGACGTAAGAAGAAAAACGGTACAACGAATCGTCTTCTTTCTTTAACAATTTAATGAAACGTCAGAGCTTCCGCGCTACGCGCGGAGGAAGGGAAACTTGATTCAAACAAGGATTAAGAATCGAGAACGGTACAACGAATCGTCTTCTTTCTCTAATAATTTAATGAAACGTCCGCGCTCCGCAAGGGAGGTTGGAAACTCCCCCCCCCCCCAAATTTTGGTTTGTTTGGGGTTTTTTCTCGATAGGCCGATTGCGAGTGGAATATTGTAATGTTTTAAGCATGAGCAAGAGATGCGCTAGACACATTCAGAATTTGTTTGTGTGTGTAATTCTGAAATTCCATAATATCAAAGTACTTAAAGGTACTATGTCCCTGTTGCAGCCAACCTCAAATTCTGTAGAACTTCGCAGGAATTATGAATATATGATATCATATATGTCCTATCTGTGAAAATTAAACGTTAGCAGTGTCCTAATATTCAAATTATGCAAGGAAACCTGTTAACTTGCTAGACTTCACTGTCAGACACTATTGAGTGACTGACTGTTTTTTTTTCTTCTTTGGTAATAACATACATAAAATGAGCTGTAAATGGTACATTAGCATTTGTCTACAACAATAACCCACTTCTTGTGATGGCCAAAATTAAACTGATTGAATCTTTGTGCAGCATAAAACGTATGACCATTCGGTACAATGGTCTGAAAATCAAGACTATTACTTAATGGCTCTATAGTTTCTTAGTCGATTTGACAACTAATATATAGTCGTTATTTTCCCACTTGAAGACATCTTCAAGCCCCACCTTTTTTAGGGAAGTTCTAAAATCATCTTTCAAATGCCGTTGGAAATTAACCTTTTCATTTTTTTTGCCTGCAAATGGGACATAGTACCTTTAAGGGATGACAATAGTTGGGAAAAGACATACCTGTAGCATTGCAATTTTTATAGCGCAATCCAACAGGTTTACCTCTTCCTAACATTAGTGATGTCTGTAAAATAAATTTCCTGTTTGAAAAAACCTCAAACAAATTTTGTTAAAGTTAAAGGAAGTACATGTAATCTTAATGCCACATTTATAATTTCCAACAATCGATCGGAAATGATAGCCGCAGAGCCATTTTAAAGGGACTTGGTAACATTGTTCAGATGAGAGATAGTGGTGCTAAGGTAGTGACTTCAATGCTAGATGTACAATTAAAGATAATCTGAAATTTTGAGTGAAAACGGACCATTATTGAATTGAAATTGAATTGAAATTTATTTCCATCATCATGACAATACATACAAAGATAAAATATGGAATTTCATAACATGTAACAATATCAAAATTACATATAAAATTGACATAACAGCATTCAAAATATAAATGGAAAATGATGCATCCGTAAAAGCCAGTAAGGCTTGACAATTGAATGCACCAGGCGCAGAAGTAATAATAACATATACTTGAGAAGGAAAAAAAAAATATTAAAAAAATAAAAGGAAATATTCTATATTCCTATAGAATATAATGTTTATATCGCAATTCATTAGAAGTGGTTGTGTCATGTAAAAACTTGTATAATTTTTTTTTCCTAATGTGACGCATTAGTGTGACAAAAATCTAGGGCTTACGAATATTACTCTTTACTATTTGATTTTTAACCAATGGTATATTTTTATCACATAAACATGTTAATTTATTCAGAAACTTAGCATATATGCAACATGTACATTCCACGAGCTATATATATGAAGACCAATCAGTAATATATAAATCTTATTTTAATGACTGCAGACTATTTTCAGTTAATTTACGAATATGAGATCTATCTGAGGTGTTGGACTTTATACATGTATAAACAAATTCAATTTTAGAAAGCAGAAATATTGGTAAATGATCAGTAATGTCATTGAAAAGCTGCCACAATTAAAATCACAATTAAAATCAATTTCATACGTGTATACACAAAAACAAGAACAAAGACAGCACAATTACAAATATACATCCACGATTATATGGCATACATATTGTTAAATGTATATTCCATTACAAGTGAGGTAAAACAAGTGTAAAAGTATTTTTTATTTTAAAAAACAACACTTAATTACAAGTTAACCGGATGAGTTTAATCTTCAGAGATATCCGTTCCTGGAGTCTATTCAGTTGTTTATTTCTGATTTTCCAGTGCTTTGATGACATCATTATTTATTTCATGACTGTAACAATTTCGTTTGACGGCAGTTAACAATAACAGTCTGTTATCTGCATCAGCTACTTCTAGTGTGTATTGGAGATGATTTTTTTTTAATTGCTGTTTGTGTTTCAACGTCTTTCATGTTATTCTTCTACTGTACAGGGAAGGCTTTCTAGGTCTTGAGTTTGTAGATCATCATCTTCAGTAGTTACTTCAGCTGTATAGGGAAGACTTTCTAGGTCTTGAGTTGGTAGATCGTCATCTTCAGCAGTTACTTCCGATGTATAGGGGAGACTTCGTAGGTCTTGAGTTTGAAGATCGCCATCTTCAGCAGTTAGTTCCACTGTATATATAGGGAAGACTTCCTAGGTCTTGAGTTTGAAGATCGGCATCTTCAGCAGTTACTTCACCTGTATAGGGAAGACTTCCTAGGTCTTGAGTTTGTAGATCGTCATCTCCAGCAGTTCCTTCCACTGTATAGGGAAGACTTCCTAAGTCTTGAGTTAGTAGATCGTCATCTTCAGCAGTAACTTGGACTGTACATGGAAGACTTCGTAGGTCTTGAGTTTGTAGATCGTCATCTTCGGCAGTTACTTCAGCTGTATAGGGAAGACTTCGTAGGTCTTGAGTTTGTAGATCGTCATCTTCAGCAGTTACTTCCACTGTATAGGGAAGACTTCGATCGTAGGTCTTGAGTTTGTAGATCGTCATCTTCAGCATTTACTTCCACTGTATAGGGAAGACTTCGTAGGTCTTGAGTTTGTAGATCGTCATCTTCAGCATTTACATCCACTGTATAGGGAAGACTTCGTAGGTCTTTAGTTTGTAGATCGTCGTCTTCAGCATTTACTTCCAATGTATAGGGAAGACTTCGTAGGTCTTGAGTTTGAAGATCGTCATCTTCAGGAATTTCTTCAGCTGTATTTTGGAAACTTTCTAGGTCTGCTCTGGGTCGGTCTCTAGTTTCATTGGATACGTTAACACTATTTTGGAGATTGTCTGGTTCCAGAATCGATCTTTCATCATCTTCGGTATGTTCAACCGACACTACTTCTGTATATGCGAGATTTTCGCAAACTTGATTTTCTTGTTCGTAATTTATCTATATTTTTGTTATTAAAGCGTTTGTCATTATGATGTATATAATTCATGAAATCTATCCAAAGTAGTGATATATATCAATGATATTCAATTATAAAAAAAAACAATACATGATACATGCTATGCAAATTGTATGTACATTAATTTCTCCTATCCTAATGAGCTACTTTTTTTTCTTCTAAATGACATGACACTTCCGAAAGACTCTTCTTAAATATGAGTTGTGATTGCTATTGAATGTTAAATATAATTCAATTTTGGGTATAATGTGTAAGTAAAGCAAAAAAGGCATGCTATATTCATGCTTTTAGATAATATACAAATATACGCTGTCTTGAGAGGTTCTTTTTAAAACTATTGGCAAGAGCAGAGGCAGCGAAGCCGGAGGAGGGGGCCATAGTGCCACCCTTTTTCAAGGACCCCTAAATTGCCCCTTTTTAGTTTTCATTGGTCAATAAAGTAACTACAGTGTGAGTCAAAAAAAACTTTACACCTAGGAAATTACTAATAATTTAAAAAATAATTTATGAACAGTGAAGTATTATACATCATATGAAAGAGTGTTTTATCCTGAATCATTTGGTACCATTTTTGGGTGGAATGTGTTCACGCTTGGATGAACAGGAGGTATTGTTTGCGAGAGTGCAAAAATCGAATTGCGCCAAAGTCTTAAAGTGAGAGAATGAATTGAATGTATGAAATGAGATGCATTGCAGATGCTTTTTTCAGTAGCAAAGTCACACACACACACACACGCACACGCACATATGAAACACACACACTTACACACCCACCCACACACACGCGCACACACACAAACATATGATAATGGTGTTCATTTGGAGTAAAATACTTTATTTTTTACTGGATCTTCAAATTGTTAACGATCATCATAATTATGATGATAATGTTAATTCAAATGCTTATCATCATGGATCCTTTAAGGCTTCATTTGTGAACAGCAAGTAACTGTCCGTTCATCTACTCCTCGACATGACCTCCGTCCCTTTCGATGCACTTTCTAGCGCGATGGAGCATCTCCTGAAACACTCAATCCGGCCTGATCCTCTCTCGTAGGTCGTTGAGGTTCGCAGGTGGGCTCTGGTACACCCGAGACTTGAGATAACCCCAGACGAAAAAATCAAGCGGTGTTAGGTCCGGGGATCGACGTGGCCACTCCACAGGTTCGTTCAGAGCGATGATCCTGTTCCCGAAGAGTTCTCTCAACCTGGTCATCACAATCCTTGTCCTGTGAGCAGGGGCACCATCTTGTGCCCACCAAATGTGCCTGAAAGGACCGTTTCTCTGACGCCTAAATCGTGCCATCTGATTCAGAGCCGGGACGACCTGATCATCTATCATTCTTAGATAGCGCTCCCCATTGACTGTCTGTTCAAAGAAGAAGCGTCCAAGAAGACTTCCATTTCCAAGAAGGCCGATCCAAACTGTCACATCTAAATTTGCTATGCGAGTGTGTGTGTGTGTGTATGTGCGAGTGTGTGCGTGTGTTTGTGTGACTTATTGAGTGTGACTCTGTGTGTGTTTTGATATGTGTGACATGATTAATTTTGGTAGGGATGTTATTTGGATCTGCAAAGACCGAATTAATACCGAAATCCCAATTGTTTTATTCAAACATCACATAAGCATTATTTGGCGCAAGTCGATTTTTGCACTCTCGCAAACAATGCCTCCTATTTATCCAAGCGTGAACAAATACCACCTAAAATGGTACCAAACGATTTGGGATGAAACACTCTTTCATATGGTGTATAATAATTTACTTTTCATAAATGATTCTTAAAATTATTAGCATTTTTCTAGGTGTAAAGTTTTTTTTGACTCACACTGTATAGTAAATGAGAAAGACTAATAGGCAAGAAAGTTTGAAAATCCCCACCGTTATTCTTTTCTGACAGAGTTCTTGGCAATGGCCTTGCTCAAATGCTAATGTAAATGTATAATCATTTTCGATGGTCACACGGCAAGATAACTTTGATCAGTTTTGATTGATTAAACGTCCAGAAATTTGGGAAAGGATTAGGCCTAATTTATTGATTGATTGATTGATTTATTGATTTATTGATTTATTGTGGTATAAAAAACATTGTACATGGCAGCCTTTCGGCTGAATTGAGTGCAATTTACATAAGTATTAACACAAGGATACTGCACAAAATACTAGTATTACAAAGTAATTAAAATTAGTACATTCATAACAAACAATTATAGGTACACCTTAGATCAAAGAATATTGATGGTGGGGTAACAAAAGTGGGTAATGGATGTGGAAAAATAAGTGTTTTATGATATGACTTAAGCAAATTCATAGGAAGAATTTATTTTTACAAGACTTAAAACAAAAAGAAACCGCAGAAAAGTACGAGTTGGAACTTTCATTGGTAAATCTAAGGGAGGGGGGGGGGCACGTGCCTAATTCAAATGGTTGTGAAGAAAGATTAAGCAAAGAAACAAAGGAGAAGAAGAAAGGGATATAAACAAATACAACTAGGCCCCCCCCCAAAAAAAAAAAAAAAAAAAAAAAAACCTTCCCCATAATCCGCTACCTTTTTATTTTACAGATCATCCCAAGATCGGCGCCCCCAACATGCATGTGCCCCCTCAATAGCGGGGCCCACGCTACGCCGCTGGGAAGAGAGATAGATAGAGAGAGAGAGAGAGAGAGAGAGAGAGGTAAATATTACCATAATTTTTTTCGGATAGGATTTTCTGACTGAGGGAAATAATATGGCGAAGATGCCCCGCTCTATTATTGGCAATCAGTTGATAAACGATTGATTCTAGTATGTACTACATGAACTTTCTTGATCACGTGAAGCCTCTTTGTAATTGCGGTACTCACGTCATGTTGTATTTCTTTCATTTATATTTATTTGTTTGTGTTTTGTGGAGGCATTCTGGTAAACTGCGTATTAAAGGAAATGAATATAGATCAAATAACCGAAAGGGATTAATCAAGCACATCTTCTTTCCTTCCTTCTTCCTTACTTGACTTATGATTGTGATACGTCACGAGTAAAAGCACAATATCAATCGAAAATAACTGGCCAAATTTCCTTAACCATATCGGTAATTTTGATATGAAGCCCATTTTTTTCTTCCTTTTGGCATGTTGAAAAATATCTCGATACCCTCATCCTCCCCATTATTATTCTGCAAAGTCATAATGAAAACTTAAAGCTTTAGGTACATCTCTCACCTGCATGTCCCCGTGCAGGAGACATGCCTATGATTTATTCTATTTCAGCGATTAAAAAGTTAGCCTTTTTTCGGTGAATTGGAAATAACATACCGACATAATATACCTGTGACGAAAAAAGTGTATTCAATACTTAGGATTTGACGAAGCTATATTCAACAACGAGCATGATTTAATACGACAAAATACAAAATCTAGTTCATCATAATTATTGAATGCAAGAAAGGTAGAGTAAGCATTTCACTATAGGGACTACCACGAGTACAGCTGACAATATCATCCAAATATAATTTTAGAGCATAACTGCTGCCCTTTATTGTATTTTTAGATAGATTACCCATTTTATTTGTATTTATTTAGTGAACTGGCATAAATTTGTCTGGCATAGGGCGGGGGCTGACGTCTCTTGCACGCGAATCAACGTTCAAGCACTTCTCCACTGCGAGTGAGTGAATGAGAGAGGTAAGCCAGCAAAAATCGGACCTTTTAAAAAAAGTGACTATGTAATTTTGTTATAAAAAATGGCTTATGGAGGTTTCCTGTGAACAAAGGAGGAAAGCCAGAATCCTCATGATGAACAATCCCTCGGCGCACAACAAGAAAAGCTACACAAAACTCAATAAAGCGGTCAAGTATGAAGTGAAGAAGTGGAAGAAGAAAATTCTTGACACGGAGGCGGAAGAGATGGAATTGGATCACGCAAAGAACAACAGCCACGAGCTCTTCAAGAAAGTGAAGAAACTATCTGGTGAGAGAGACAAAATGCAACCTGCCATAAAGAACAAGGATGGCATCTTAAAAACTGCTCCTGCAGATGTGTTGAAATGCTGGGAAGTACAGTTTAGCGTTCACCTTAACACGCAATTTCCAAGGGACGAAAATGCTCTTCTGACCATACCTGACCCACAACCTACAGATAACCCAAGTGAACCTTTCACAATTGAAGAAGTAGAGACGGCAATAAAACTATTGAAGAACAACAAGGCCTGCGGGTGGGACAAAATAGCTGCCGAAACTCTAAAGGCTGGTGGACAACCAATGAGACAACTCCTGCTCAAAATAATAAATGCAGCATGGTCGGAAGGTGAAACCCTGGAAGACTGGAGCAAGGGTCTTATCACTCCAGTGTTTAAGAAAGGAGACAAGCTGGATCCATCCAACTACAGAGCTATAACTCTACTCTCCATACCCGGGAAAGTTTTCTGTAGAATGGTCCTCATGAGAATATAAGGAACCATCGAGAATCATCTGACTGAGGAACAATGTGGATTCAGAAGTCTTAGGGGCACCACAGATGCTGTGTTTGTCGTCAGACAGATCATCGAAAAGGCCAGAGAAAGAAGGATACCAATCCACCTGAACTTTGTCGACTTTAAAGCAGCATTTGATACCATATGGCGAGAAGCTCTCTGGAAATGTCTGCGTTCCATTGGAGTGGACAAGTCCTTAGTTGACCTCATAGAGAGCATGTACAAACAAACCAAATGCTCTGTTATGGTGAATGGAAAGATAACTGAATGGTTTGATGTCATAATGGGGCTTTCACATATACACTCCGGGGCCCGTACGGCGAGTAAAAACAGACATTTTGGGAATTTTCGGCCGGTGTCCGGCCGGCTACCGTAAAGATCCTACGGGCGCCGGGACAGTTTTTGAAGCCGTACGGGCGCCGTGGTGCTGAGTCGGCTGCTCCCAATTCTCCCGGCGTTTTTATCTGGCCGTTAGGTCGTAGAGAGCACGTGAAGGGCCCGCAGGGCACCTTACGGGTCCCGTGCGGGCTCCGGACGGTGTCCGGACGGGCCCCTCACGATTTTTGGGGGTCAATTCTCATGAAAAATCTTTACGGGAACCTTGAGGTGCGGATTTCAGAGGACACATAGTTCAGTGCACCGCACGGGACCCGGCCGGGCGCCTTAAGGACCCCGGCCGGTCCCCGGCAGGGCACCTTGAGGACCCCGGCCGGGTCCCGGCAGGGCACCTTCCGGGAGCCACGGGTGCACCTGCTCATCGGACGGAGCACGTAAGCTTACCGTCCGGCATGCTTAACGGGCGCCTTGCATTTCACTCGACCAATTTTCACCGGGCACCTCCCGGGCGCCGCAGAATATGTGACCACACATGCCGTAGAAAAGAAAATCGGAAGGTTCCCGTACGGTCTCTAAATTCACGGCAAGCCGCCGGGTAGGGAAAATCGTACGGGGCCCGGTTTATATGTGACCTAGGCATTAACGGGGGTAAGACAAGGCTGCCTCCTCTCTCCAAGTCTCTTCAACCTATTCCTGGAATATGTGATGAAGGACATCCAACAACTAGAAAGTGGAATACAGATGGGTGACATCTGAAGGCACAACAACAAGTATCTAGGCCTACCACTAAATATTTCCCGACAATTGCTACGCATAACCGGTTTGAAATATTATCCGAGAACACGGAATCAGACAACAGTGCCAAGAGTGTATCAATGCCAATGAAAATGAAAGATCAACTTCATGAATACAAGGCCAAGCACCTGAAGTTGTTCTCCAAAACCAACATCACCCATCCTGAAGTTATCTCTGATGACGCAACTGATGACAGCGACGCAACTGTTGACAGCGACGCAACTGATGACAGCTCAGGCCGATCTTTGTCAACACCTACTAGTACTACTTCTACTTCACCACCATGCCATGAGCAGATGGAGGGATACCGCCAACGACATAGTGTGATCCGCAACAAACGAGATGTAGTTGTGGTCGGTGATTCCATGATAAAACACATCGACGGAAGACATCTCTCCCGCAGCAAAATCGTGAGGTGCGTCTCTTTTCCCGGTGCAAAAGTGAGAGACATCTTTACCTCTTCACCTTGCGAGTTTCTCAAGCCAGGGGGAGAACTGATCATCCACGCTGGCACCAACAACATCTCTGAGGGTGCTGGTGAAGTTTGCCACCAAATCACAGACCTCGGCAAGTCTGTTGCTGCCGAGGGGTTTAACGTCTCAGTCTCTACGATCATCCATCGTAGATGGGAGAGTGAAGCGGACAAGAAGCGGGTTGATGAGATCAACTATCTGATGGAGTTGGCAGCCAGCGAGAACAGATGGGGCCTCATCATCAACAATGATATCAGCGAGCAGCATCTCGGGCGTGATGGCGTTCACCTCAACAGAGCCGGTCAACGAATCTTGGCAGGCAACCTGAAACGCCTCATCAACAGTGCTGACCAACCGACAACACGAGGCCATGGCTGGACTCAACGGTCGTCCGATCAAGTTACAGGCAGTGAACCTGGAGCAAGGCGGCATCAAGCCATCTACCGAGAAAACCAGAGTCTTCATTCTGATGAGGAAAAAAGCAGCCCCGTAAAGTCCTACGCCGAATCTGTTTCTGGGAGATCTTTGGATTTCAGTGCAGTCGATCAGAGGTCACGACCGAAACCAGCCTTCAGACCATCCAAGGTGGACATGAAAGACTGGGCGAAATATCTTCAATTTGTAAGAAGGGTATTGAATTAAGTGAAAGTTTGACAAAATCTAGTGATGATCCGAAAATTATAGTTGACGGTCGAAAATATAAGTTCCCTTGTGGGAACTGTGATAAGCCAGTCAAATGTAATCAACACGGCCTTCTGTGTTCTTATTGTAAAAAATGGTTTCACACTAATTGTCAAGCTATCAGTTTTTCAGAGTACCGCAGGTTATATTATGAATGCCCTGATGAGAAGTGGAATTGTTTTACATGTTGTCTGCCATCTTTTTGTGACTCATTATTTAATGACGATTGTTTAGAGAAAGAAAGCCAAAACGAGGATAGACTAAAAGAAAACTATTTTAAGATAACGCGCGTTACACCTGAAAAGCAAGCGATAGCAAGAGTAATTCAGCCAAACCTCAGAGATGAAAACACTTCTCTTTATCAAGAATTTGAAGAAAAGTTTAAAGTTAAAGGTCTTCTTTTTTTACACCTTAATGTGAGGTCTATTCTAAACAAGATATCGGAATTTAGAATTCTTTTTAAAAGAAAAAGGCTGTCTATTATTGCTTTCACTGAAACATGGTTAAACAATTCCATAAATGATGAAGAAATTGAAATAGACGGATATAAAATCATACGCCATGATCGATCCTCTGGCTCTGGAGGTGGTGTATGTTTCTATATCAGAAATGATATTGCATTTAATATTATGGATGCTATAAGTACTGGAGATACGGATCAAAAGCAATTGTTGTTGGTGTTCTGTATCGACCTCCGAAAAACAATTTGTTTATCGAGAAATTGTCCAATATTCTTGATACATTAAAGAAGGATGACGAAATAATTCTTTTAGGAGACATGAATATTTGTCTTCTTCGCAAATCGCCACTGGCTAAAAAATATATTGACTTGTTGAGTCTTCATGGGTTTAGTCAACTCATTAAAGAGGCAACACGCGTAACACCTACATGTTCTTCTCTATTGGATCATGTTGGTTGTACCAAAGAAAATAAAATAAGTCAAAGTGGTGTCATTGATCTAGGTATTAGCGACCATTATTTTACTTTCTGTACACGGAAAAATGTTAGACTGGCTATAGGTCATCACAGGACTAATGATATCAGATCCATGAAAAAATATACAGAAGAGTCTTTCAATCTTCAACTATCTGTTGTTGATTGGTCACGAATAACTGACTGTACAGATGTAAATGAGGCATGGTCAATATTTCAACATGTTTTTATCTCAAATTTGAATATGATAGCGCCACTGAAACGGATAAGAATAAAACAAAGATCAGAAACTTGGGTGACTAAAGATATTCTTTCCCTAATTCAAGAGAGAAATATAATATACAAAAAATGGAGGAAAAGAGCAAAAGATGAGAAGCTCTATAAAAGATACAGAGTATTAAGAAATATGGTCCAAAGAGAGGTGAAAAAGGCTAAACTCGATTACTTACAAAACAAGATAGAAGAAAATAAACAAGATTCGAAAAAACTTTGGCAGAATCTAAAAAGCTTAGGATTGAAAAATAAGAAGCGAAAAGAACATGAATCTGTCATTAAAATTGATGGGGAATTATGTCATGATAAGATGGCCATCGCAGATGAATTCAATTCTCATTTCACAAATGTGGCTGCCAAATTAGTAGACAAACTCCCCCCTTCCAAAGACTTTTTCAGCGCAGACAATGATTGTATTCGTGACTTTTACGAAAGAAAAGGTGTACGTGAAAACAGCTTCGAGTTATTACCAATCAGTGAACAATTTGTTTTCAAAGAGTTACGTAAGTTGAATGTATCAAAAAGTACTGGGTTAGACTTGATTCCAGCTAAATTTCTAAAAGATGGTGCGAAGGTTTTATTTAAGCCTCTAAGTTACTTAATGAACCTATCTATCTTGACGAGTACTTTTCCAGAAGATATGAAAATAGCAAAAGTGACTCCACTTTATAAAAAGAAAGATAAAACTGATGTTAGCAACTATAGACCTATTAGTGTTTTAAGCGTAGCATCAAAGATTCTAGAAAAATCGGTCTGTGTTCAAATTGAAAGATACTTCAAAGAAAATGATATAATTTATGAATTTCAATCTGGTTTTCGACATGATTATTCGACTGAAACATGTCTAATTCATTTGACTGATTATTTGAGGAGAGAAACTTCCCAAGGGCGCTTTGTTGGTATGATGCTCCTTGATCTGCAAAAAGCTTTTGATACAGTTAATCATTGCGTCTTATTGAAGAAGTTACAACTAATGGGTTTTGATAAGGCAAGTTTAGATTGGTTCAGATCCTACTTATCTAATCGGCACCAAGTAGTGGCCATTCATGGTATTCGTTCCAAACTAATGCCTATAACATGCGGTGTTCCTCAGGGAAGCATTTTAGGCCCAATTCTATTTTCAAGTTATATAAATGATATGTGTATTTGTATAAAAGACTTCAAACTATTATTGTACGCAGATGACAGCGTACTACTCTATTCAAATCCTGATCCTAAATATATTGAGGAAAAGCTCAGTGAACAGCTGTCTACGTGTGTCGATTGGATGACTGATAATAAGCTTTCTTTATACACTTGGGAAAAACAGAAAGCATTTTATTTTGTTCTAAAAGTAGTTCTAAAAAGTCATTTGAATTCAAAGTGACACACACTAATCAAGCAATCAAGAGAAAAGAGTCTGTGAAGTATTTAGGCATTGAGTTGGCTAGCGCAATTTCATTTTCATCTTTAGTAGAATCAGTTGTAAAAAAAGCAAATTCTCGTCTGAAATTTTTGTACAGATATCAAAGTTGTATGGATTTAAAAGCAAGACGTACACTCTGTTTTGCTCTTATTCAATGTTTATTTGACTATGCTAACCCTGCATGGTATAGTAACATAAACAAGTCAGATCAAAAGAAGTTGAAGATTATACAGAACAAAATGGTGAGATTTATCAACTGTTCTGGTCCAAGAACTCATGTTGGCTACAGCGAACTTTCTAAAGCTGGTTTTCTTGAAGTCGACCAAAGATCAAAACAACTCGTATTGCATCACGTGCATAAAATATATCATACTAGGTCGAATCATTATATTCGATCCAACTTCGATCTTGTTACTGACGTACATGATTATAATACAAGAAATAGACGATTCAACTTTAACTTACCAGAAAGAGTAGGTAGTATTGGAAATTCGTTTTATTACAATGCCATAAAACATTGGAATTCCCTTCCCAATGGTGTAAAAGAAATAGGAAACTATGATCATTTTAAGAGGAAATTAAAGGAATACCTAATACTTGACAGTCAGAGAAGAGAAGTGAATGACATGTTATATGATTGAAATTTTTATTCTTCTGTCGGTTCATACTTTTTCATGTTGTATATACTTATGTTTTCGTACGTTATAGAAATTCTACAAATTCATCATTATTTTCCTCTTCTTCCTTCTCCTCTTTTTCTTCTTCTCCTTCTTCTTTTTCTTCTTGTACTTAATATCATTTCTATCATCAGTTTAATGTTGTTATTATTATTATTATCGTTAATAAGTAGTTCTTTTAATTTTCTTATCTGTCTGTAAGGCGTCACGTCAAAAATGTCTTAGCATGCTGCATGCCGGTGGCACGCCCGGGCATGCCTCTATTGTTCTCTGAATGCTGTCTGCAGTCGACATGCCTACATCCTCTTCGCTGTAAGCTACAATGCCCGTCCCGTGTGGCATGGCGTGACGCCATACCAGTTGCGTACAGCATGGCCTCGTTGATTATTCTAAGCCACCATGCTGCTCGCGAGTTACTTGCACGCCGCTTGTACATATAATCTGTCCATCATGCTGCTCGCGAACGGCCGCATTTTCCATCTTGTACATTAATAACCAACCACTCCCGTCGTGACTTGTTGCACTTTTAATCTCGATTGTATTAAGAGCCCTTTTTTAGTTTTGAAAGAGAGAGCGGTGTCGTCATTTCGAAAGCGTATAGGGTTCATGAATCGACGATTTGTAGTTCCGAAAATAAAAATGGGTTTGTAATTCCTTTTAATAAATAGCATCATCCGTATTAAAAGGAAAATAATTATTTGTTATTCAGAGCGACGTGACTAGATTCATCAAGACAGACTGAAGTACTGACGATGATCGTGCGTAAAGAAATTATTTGTCACTCAATTCGACCCGCCTCTGATTGAACTCTTAAACATCAACGCAACAATTAAAAGTAGTCGTGACGGCGCGATGTCCGTACGATCATCGGTGGGTAACGAATATCGCTTGTTATTCTAGTCGACCTGCCTCCGATCGATCGACTCAACCCAATTCTTCAAGACGTCCTGACGCACTTACGATACTCATTATGTATTAGTTGTCATTCAATTCGACCCACATTCATTATTGATTGACGCACTGAAAATGTTCAAGTACGATCTGACGTATGTAATACGATACTCGTTAGGTAAAGAAATTAGATTTAATTGAATCAACCTGCTTGCGAGTGATTGACGTAACGATACTTTTGAAGACGGCGCGACGTCCTTACGATCCTCGCTTGTAAAATAAATTACTGTTTTTTTCTTCAATTCGACTTTATATCTGATTGGTTGACGCAATGGCCTTCTTCATTGATGACGCAACTCAATTCTTGAAGGGGGCCTGACGCACTTACGACCATCGGTAGATAAAGAAATTATTTGTCAATCAATGCGACCAGTCTGCAAGCAATTGACATCACGACATTCCACTTCCTTACGATCCCCGTTAGTTAAACTAATAAAAAATGTAAAAAAGAAGATCGTGTAGATATATAGAGAGGAAATAAAAGATTGAAGAGAGAAAGAGATGTGTAGAGAGGAAATTAAAAACAGGTAGAGAGATATAGAGAGAGAGAGAGAGAGAGAGAGAGAGATGAAATGAAAGAAGGTCGTATAGTGAGAGATGTATAGAGAGGAAATAAAAGGAGGGGATAGAGACATAGACAGGGGCAGATTCCAGCCGGCGGCAGGGGAGGGGGCCCAATCCGTGAGAAAATATTTAGGGGGGGGGAGGGAGGTAGTGAACACAATTTTTTTGGGGGGGCCCTCGAAAATTTGAAAAGTCGCACGCCCCCCCCCCCCCCCCCTTGAGCGCCAGGGGAGGGGGCCATCTCCCCCCAAAAAGGTAAAATGAACTTGTTTTAACACGTTTTGTGCACAGGGGAGGGGCCCGACCCCTTCCCCCCCTTAGATCCGCCACTGGAAATAGACACAGAGAGGTAATAAAAGAAGATCGTAGATAGAGATGGGGAGGGGGTGTCGAGAGGAAATAAAGAAGATAGAGCAAGAGAGAGACGTAGAGAAGATCGTATATAGAGAGGGGAGATGTAGAGAGGAAATAGAGAAGACAGAGATATTGAGTGGAAATAAAAGAAGATAGAGAGAGAGAGAGAGAGAGAGAGAGGAAATAAAAGAAGGTCGTATAGAGAGAGATGTATAGAGAGGAAATAAAAGGGGAAGATAGAGACATAGACAGGGGCGGATCCAGCCGCCGGCAGGGGAGGGGGCCCAATTCGTGAGAAAATATTGGGGGGGGGGGGGGGTGGGGGGGGGGGTAGTGAGCACAATTTTTTGTTTGGAGGGCCCTCGAAAGTTTGAAGAATCGCACGTCCCCCCCCCCCCCTTGAGCGCCAGGGGAGGGGCCCGCCCCCCCCCCCCGAATTCGCCACTGGACATATAGACGCAGAGAGGTAATAAAAGAAGCTCGTAGATAGAGATGGGGAGGGGGACGGTGTCGAGAGGAAATAAAGAAGATAGAGCAAGAGAGAAACGTAGAGAAGATCGTATATAGAGAGGGGAGATGTAGATAGGGAATAGAGAAGACAGAGATATTGAGTGGAAATAAAAGAAGATAGAGAGAAAGAGAGAGAGGAAATAAAAGATCGAAGATAGAGAGAGTGAGATATTAGCAGATCGTATAGATATAGAGAGGAATTAAAAGGATACGAATAGAGAGATACATAGATGTGTAGAGAGGAAATAAAAAAGGTAGAGAGAGATATATATATGTATAGAGAGAGAGAGAGAAAGAGAGAGGGGAACAAAAGAAGGTCGTATAGAGAGAGATGTATAGAGAGCAAATAAGAGATTGGAAATAAAAAGAGAAGATAGAGATGGGGCTGTGGAGAGGAAATAAAGAAGATAGAGCAAGAGAGAGAGAGACGTAGAGAGGTATTCAATAAAAGACCGTTTATATATATAGAGAGAGAGAGGTAGAGCGGAAATAAAAGATCGTAGATGGAGGGAGTGTGAGAGGTAGAGAGGAAATTAAAAAAGATCATAGAGAGAGAGAGAGAGAGTGAGAAAGATGGGGAGAAAAAGAAAAATCGTAGATGGAATTAAACTTAGACGTATTAAACAAATCAGCAAAACTACTCAATTGAATACACCAGTATAAGTCTCTCGTACTGATATGAGACTTATAAGTCTCTTTAACTGGTAAGAGACTTATACTGGTCTTTAAAAAACTGCAATATAATGTACAATACACCTTATCCAAGAAGACATGTTTGAGGGTTTGTGCCTCACCTATATGCAATTAGATATTTTGGTCGGCTTATAATATACCGTATAGAGGTAATAATGGAATCTCGGACATTCAACGTTGCCTTTGCCCAACCCCGCCGGTCAGCAGTAGTGTATTGATTGGATGTCACGAACAATACCCAGGATATCACGTGCCCTTTGTTCTTCGACCCCCCCCCCCCAATTCACCTCTATTAAACGAATAAACTAGCCTTTCACGCTATGGCTACGTTGCTTTCACATATTATGCGCTGTATTAGTGATTGTGATAGATATCTGAGCAGAAGAATCGAAAATAGATAACTAATTCAAAAGGAAAACACAACACAATCATATTGCTAGTTCATAGTTTAAGTTCACACAAATGCAAGCGAATGAAGATAAATATCATAGTAAGAGTTGAGAAATGAACAATATGGACTTTAAAAATAGGAGTGATCGAGAGGGAGAAAAAGAAAGACGAAGGAGATAAATGAAATCAAAAGTAAAAAAATAGGATCGTGGGAGGGAATTTAGTAAAACAGTCAAGTTACATGAAAATATGACGAACAAGCAATAACCAAGGGTCTATCAAAGTTTTGTCTTCAGATATATGAAACAAAAAGAATCGAACACATTTACACTAATATAATTCCCCCCCCCAAAAAAAAAAAAAAAACAACAACAACAACAACAACAACAAAAACAGCAACAACAATAACCCAACAAAACGAAAGGGCAAAATAAACCTCCCATTTTTTTTTGAGATTTTATTGATTATCTCTTGTTATTATTTTCTATTAAAGCTTGATAAAGAATGACTTTTTTCCCCAAAAAACGGAAGACGATTCCACAGCTTTGGATCACTTTATGTATTATGGTACGATAAAGAACGTATTAAATAAATGTTGGTATCCGAATATGATTGGATGCTAGGTGGAGTATATAAATGATAGGCGCAACAAAACAACTTATCCTGAGAACAATCATTTGAAAAATGGGAAGCCCGGCGCAAATTACGAAAATACGAGAACATAAAATTTGCTATATAATTGCAACATGTGCAGGCCTATATCTGGAACTTTACCGATTAATTAGTCAGAAAGATATAGGCACATTAGCCACCTTTACGATTATGACCATAATAATATCTAATTTTCATTAACATTGTGATTAAACATGTTTTATCTAGTTTCGTTGAAGTAAATGCATTATATTATGTGTGTGAAATGTTCACTGCCAATCATTTGACAAAAGAGCAATGTTACAAGCTGCCTTTCCATCAAATACTATAATCGTCCATGATCTTCAGTTCATAGCGTTAACGGCTTGTATTACATAGTTTAAAAGCCAACCAAATGCTCTCTTCACTTTTCTCATTCCCATCGTATCCCAGGCCGCCGATCCAGTAGCGCGTTGTAATTATAGTGTACGTAACAATAGAGGTAGTAAAAATTTGGCATCTCACATTCAATGTTGGCTTTGTCCCCACCACGCCGGTCTGTTGAGGGCTATTAAACAGAAATGTATTGAATGGATGTCACGAACAATACGCGGGTCTTCGACACCCCCTCCCCTCCCCTTTTCCCCGCTCTATTTACTAATACACTCGCATTTCATGCTATGGCTGAAATGACAAAAAAATATGAAACAGGGAAACAAGAACAACAACATTATATTGCTTGTTTATAGTTTAAGTTGACATAAATGCAAGGGAATCAGGAAGATGGGTAACATATTTACTACTTCAGAAATAATCAATATAAACATGAAACAATAGGAGTGAGCGAGAGGGAAGAAAAGCTAGAGAGAGAGGAAAAGAGAGAGGAAAGAGATGAATTAACCCAAACATTAATACACTGGGAAACAAAACACAAACACTTTTCTGTAACACTTGTGCCTATGCATATGTAATTATATATTTTGGTCGGCTTATAGTATATAGAGGTAACAATGGGATCGCGGACATTCAATGTTGCCTTTGCCCAACCCCACCGGCCTATACGGGGGAATTAAACAGTAGTGTATTGATTTGATGTCACGAACAATGCATGTGACACCACGTCCCCTTTGTTATTCGACCCCCCCCCCTCATTAACCTCTCTATTAAACCAGGGATGTAACTCACAAGCCCTGATTAAACTGTCTAATAAACTAGCCTTTCACGCTATGGCTACGTTGCTTTTATATATGATTCGCTATATTAGTGATTGTGATAGATTTTGAGCAAAAGAATCAAAAATAGATAATGACGAAAAAGTATTAAACAGGGAAACAAGAACAACAACCTTATAAATTGCTTGTTTATAGTTTAATTTGACATAAATGCAAGGGAATTAGGAAGATGGGTTATATATTTACTACTTCAGAAATATTCAATATGAAATGAAACAAAAGGAGTGATCGAGAGGGAAGAAAAGCTAGAGAATTCGGAGAGGAAAAGAGATGAATTAACCCGAACATTAATACACTGGGAAACCACTAAACACAAATTCCTTTCTGTAATACTTTATAAACTCTTAAACACGCAAACGTTGATTTTGAATTCCATTTGATCATTTGTTACCCCAGAAACCAATACAAAATATTTCCCCAAAGATTATAAACACACAACCGACTTAATACTTAAAGAACGTACAAACTCGAGAGCCATTTACAATATGTAATTATAATTGAGACATGTACAGGAACGGGGTGTATTACACATCCCTTAACATAGTTCTCTTATTTATAAACACTTACACACGATATAAAACAATTATCACGTGTTTATTATCACTCATACGTGTTAGTTTCGTGTTTGAGTTCTACACAAAGTTACTTAAACAAATGTTAAAAAAATTGAGTGATGTATATAAACACGCTAGTGCTTAACTTTGAGCTATAAACATGTTATTCGTGTTTATTTAAGTAAACATATAATGTACGATACACCTCATCCAAGTACATAAGTTTTTAAGGGTTTGTGCCTCACTGTAATTATATATTTTCGGTCGGCTCATAATATATAGAGGTAACAATGGGATCTCGGATATTCAATGTTGCCTTTGCCCAACTCCACAGGCCTATACGGGGGCATTAAACAGTAGTGTATTGATTGGATGTCACGAACAATACACGGGACGCCACTTCCCTTTTGTTCTTCGACCCCCCCCCCTCCCACTCCCTCTCTTTTAAACTAATAAACTAGTCTTTCACGCTATTGCTACGTTTCTTTCACAAATTATGCGCTATATTAGTGATTGTGATAGATTTTGAGCAAAAGAATCGAAAATAGATAACAAAAAAGTATTACAAATGCGAGAAAAAAAAATCATATTGCTAGTTCATAATTTAAGTTGACACAAATGCAAGCGAATAAAAGATAAATATCATAGTTAGCGTTCAGAAATAAACGATATGAAATTTGAAAAATAGGAGTAATCGAGAGGGAGAAAAAGAAAGACAAAGGATATAAATTAAGACAAAAGTAAAAGAATAGGATCGTGGGAGGGAATTTTTAGTAAAACAATCAAGTTACATGAAAACATGAGGAACAAACAATTACCAAAGGTTCATCAATTTCTTTCTCCCAGATATATGGAATAAAAAGAATGTAACACATTTACACTAATATAAAAAAAAGAAAAGAAACAATAACGCATCAAAACGAAAGGGCAAAATAAACCTCTCAAATTTTTTGAGATGTTATTAATTATATCTCTTGTAATTATTTTCTATTAAAGCTTGATAAAGAATGGCTTTCCCCCCTAATAGACTGAGGACAATTCCACAGCTTTGGAACACTTTATGTATTATGGTTCGATAAAGAAGGTATTAAATAAATGTTGGTATCCGAATGTGAGTGGATGTTAGATGGAGTATATAAATGATAGGTGCAACAAAACAATATATCCTGAGAACAATCATTTGAAAACTTGGAAGCCCGGCGCAAATTGCGAAAATAAGAGAACATAAAATTTGCTATATAGTTGCAACATGCAGGCCTATATCTGGAACTACACCGATTCATTAGTTAGAAAGATATAGAGTCACATTAGCCACCTTTACGATTATGACCATAATAATATATACTTTTTCATCAACATTGTGATTAAACATGTTTATCTAGTTGGCTTTGAAGTAAATGCATCATATTATGTGTGTGAAATGTTCCCTGTCAATCATTTGACAGAAGAGCAATCATATAGCCCTAGTACATGTATTCCGTCTTTCCATCAAATACTATATTCGTCCGTGATCTTCAGTTCAGAGTATAGCGTTAATGGCTTGTATTAAATAGTTTGAAAGCCGACCAAATGCTCCTTTCACTTTTGTCAGTCCCATCGTTTATCCCAGGCCGCCGATCCATTAGCGCGTTCTAATCATAGTGTACGTAATAATAGAGGTATAGGATTTCCCGGCCAAATTCGCGAGTTTTTCATTCAAATTAAGATGGGTATAATATTTAATAGTTCCGAAATAATCAATACGGCACCATCCCCTTCCCCCCTCCCCCCCCCAACCCCTCCCCCTCTCTGTTAAAATAATGAAACTCGCCTTTCACGCTATGGCTACGTTGCGTGCATATCTTATGCGTCATATTATGTTGTTGATTTTGATAGATTTTGAGCGAAAGATTCGAAATTTGATAATGACAAACAAGTATTTAACAGTTTAACAAGAACTACATTATATTGCTTGTTTATAGTTTAAGTTGACGTTAAAGGTAATACAAAGTTTTGGGAAATTTTGAAAATTGGGTGGATGGTGAATTTTTACAATTTTGATATATTTGGATGCCCCTGTGGATGTATTATAAGCACTTGAAAATTAAGCCCCTAAAACACTTCTGCTTTCGAGGAAATTGAATATAAATATTTACCGGGGCTCCCGGTAAATTTGGATAAATTTCAAATAGCGCCTACGGCCGTACAATGGTAGCTACGACCATGAAAATCTCAGAATATGTAGTTGTGTTATATAATTTCTAAACGGGAGTAGCTAATCGGTCGATTTTATTCAATAAACATTGTTTTAAAGCTTAATTATTATCTTGACCTTGAGAGGGAGCTATACAACATCAAGAGTTTATTATTCATAATTTCATAACTTTAGACTCGATTTCAACCTCGACAACGATCACTGAATATTGAAAGATCGCATACGCTTCCAATTGGTTCATTTGAATCAAATTCATGACCCCTTACCAACACTTTGTATTACCTTTAATGCAAGGGAAGGAAGGTGGGTATCATATTTGATTAATAGTTCAGTAATAATCAATATGAAATGAAACAATAGGAGTAATCGAGAGGGAAGAAAAGCTAGAGAGAGGAAGAGAGAGAGAGAGGAAAGAGATGAATTAATCAAAGAAATAATTCACTGGGAAACCACTTAAACACAAATACTTTTTCTGTAACACTTTATAAACACTTAAACACGCAAACATTGATTTTTAATTCTATTTGATCATTTGTTACCCCAGAAACCAATTCAAGAATTCCCCCAAGATTATAAACATACAACCGACTTTAAGACTTATAGGACGTACAAACTCGAGAGCTTATCAAAATATGTAATTATAATTGACACATTAAACCCTTAAAACGTAAATACATGTAGTGGAACGGGGTGTATAACACATCCCTAAACATAGTTTTCTCATCTATAAATACTTAAACACGATATATAACAATTATAACGTGTTTATTATCACTCATATGTGTTTTTTTCGGGTTTAAGTTATACACAAACTTTAAAAAATGTTTACAAATTTGAGGTGTATAAACACTCAAATGCTTAAAGATAAACTTGAGTTCTGGTAATGCGATTGCATTGTGAAAGAAAAGGTGTGGAATGGATCAGAAAAGTTGATCATATAGCATGTAAGTAATGGTGTGTAATGCAAGGTTCTGGAGTCATCAAAATCATCATAAATTTGGCAGAGTCTTGGTAAAGTAACAATCACTTACACAAAAAGATGTATATGGGACAACACACATGGTGTCGGGGCTAGTACTTCCCTGATTTCCTTATCTTTCTATGCTCATTACTCAGCCAGTATACATTTTCTTCCAAAGTTGTTTGGCACATGACATTTATTTGTAATCTTGAACATTCAGTGTAAGTTTCGTTAGATTCTGTGAGAATTCATTTTCTTTTTTTTACCAGAACTTAAGTTTATCTTTAACTTTGAGCTGATGATGACCTATACAGATGTTATTCGTATTTATATAAGTGAGCATATAATGTACGATACACCTCATCCAAGTAGTGTTTTCAGGGTTTATGCCTCACCTATGTGTAATTAGATGTTTTGGTCGGCTTATAGCATATAGAGGTAACAATGGGATCGCGATCATTGAACAGTAGTGTATTGATTGGATGTCACGAACAATACACGGGACGCCACTTCCCTTTTGTTCTTCGACCCCCCTCCCACTCCCTCTCTTTTAAACTAATAAACTAGTCTTTCACGCTATGGCAAAGTTGCGTTCATAAATTATGCGCAATATTATGTTAGTGATTGTGATAGATTTTGAGCGAAAGAATCGAAATTAGATAATGACAAAAAAGTATTTAACAGGGAAACAAGAACAACAACATGAATAGCTTGTTTATAGTTTAAGTTTACATAAATGCAAGGGAAGGAAGATGGGTATAATATTTACTAGTTCCGAAATAATCAATACGGCACCACCCCCACCCCTAGCTCCCCCTCTCTATTAAAATAATGAAACTCGCCTTTCACGCTATGGCTACGTTGCTTTCATTTGTGATGCGCTATATTAGTGATTGTGATAGATTTTGAGCAAAGAATCGAAAAAAGATAATGACGAAAAAGTATTAAACAGGGAAACAAGAACAACAACAAATTATATTGCTTGTTCATAGTTTAAGTTGACATAAATACAAGGGAAGGAAGGTGGGTATCATATTTGATTAATAGTTCAGTAATAATCAATATGAAATGAAACAATATGAGTGATCGAGAGGGAAGTAAAGCTAGAGAGAGGAAAAGAGAGAGAGAGAGAGAGAGAGAGAGAGGAAAGATATGAATTAACCAAAGAAATAATACACTGGGAAACCACTTAAACACAATTACTTTTCTGTAACACTTTATAAACACTTAAACACGCAAACGTTGATTTTACATTCTATTTGATCAATTGTTACCCCAGAAACCTATACAAAATAATTCCCCAAAGATTATGAACATACAACCGACTTAAGACTTATAGAACGTACAAACTCGAGAGCTTATCAAAATATGTAATTATAATTGATACAATAAACCCTTAAAATATGTTCTGAGGGTTTGTGCCTA
This sequence comes from Strongylocentrotus droebachiensis, assembly GCA_035222895.1. Classification (NCBI taxonomy): domain Eukaryota; kingdom Metazoa; phylum Echinodermata; class Echinoidea; order Camarodonta; family Strongylocentrotidae; genus Strongylocentrotus; species Strongylocentrotus droebachiensis. The sequence continues at coordinate 358 of JAVYIG010012268.1, read as the reverse complement.
TCTATATGTAATTAGATTTTTGGTCGGCTTATAGTATATAGAGGTAACAATGGGATCGCGGACATTCAATGTTGCCTTTGCCCAACCCCGTCTGCCTATATGGTGAAATTAAACAGTAGTGTATTGATTTGATGTCACGAACAATTCACGGACAACGCTTCCCCTCTGTTCATCGACCTACCCGCCCCTCCATTCCTTCACTTTTAACTAATCAACTAGTCTTTCACGCTCTTGCTACATTGCGTTCATATATATTATGCGCCATAATGTTAGCGATTGTGATAGATTTGAGTGAAAGAATCGAAATTAGATACTGACAAAAATGTATTTAACAGGGAAACAAGAACAACAACATTAT
>JAVYIG010012267.1:0-54816 GCA_035222895.1 Strongylocentrotus droebachiensis | reverse complement strand
TGTCTGCTAGTTCTTCTGTCAGTGTTATTTACCTGCTTCATCGCAGCTACAAATGGTGCAGGATGCTATATACCTGGTTCATTCAAAGGAAAGCGGTCTGTCAGGTATGATTGTTTTATAATATAATTATCTTTATATATTATATGTTATTGTCGTACCAGGAGCTTCCTGGTCGTACGTAAGTCTATACACTCTCCACTCTGTTATGTGTATTTTAAGTCTGTATTATAATATTCGAGTATTCGCTGCATGATCTATATTCAGTCAACGAAATTGGCTGTCGATTTTGAGAAACCATATAATCTAGACCAAAAAAAGATAAACAAAGTACAGAGTATAGCTTCTCGTGGTTTTTGTGCAAACATGTCGTATATAAATAGAACATGCTGCGCACATTATCGTTATGTTATGGTAGTACATGACTCATTATATAGCAGTTGCACATCGTAATGTATATAATGACGTCTGCATCCGGCTTTCTACCGGTCTCCCCCCTCTCTCTCTCTTACTTTCTCATTTTTATTTCTGTCTGTCTGTCTCTTTCACTCTGTCTATCTCTGTCTCTCCCTAAGTCTCTCTCTCTCACTTCCTCCCTTTCTCCCCCATCTTGTACACACTTATTCTTGTCTTGAAGTCTATCTACATGCATGTAATACATCTTCTTTACTAAATGTATCTCTCCCTGTTCGTCTCTTACCCTGTCTTTTTTCCAAGTGTCTTCCCACCCCTCTTCCCTTCTCTCTACCTCTCCCCTCACCCACTTTTTTCCCTTCATTTTGTGAATATTTGTATATAATTTATTTTATTATTTCTCCTCTGAAATATATTTGGCATATTTTTTTATGTCTCTCATCATCATTATCATCACCACCGATTCATCATTGTCATCATCATCATCATCATCATCATTATCTTCATAACCATCTCCACCAATTTATCATCATCATCATCATCATCATCGTAGACAAGAAGTCAAGTTAATGAATTGAATTACTTTCACAGTATACTCATCTATACCCAATTTTTGACTCCATTTCCCCACCTCCTCCAATTCTCCTCCTTTCAATATATGAATATCATCATCATCATCATCATTCTTCTTCTTCTTCTTCATTATCATCATCATCATCATCATCATCACCATTTGTTCTTCTTCTCTACTTGTCTCCATCTTCATCATCTAAATGTATAGTTCACCCTCATCTTCTTTGTCTTGGTTACAGTACGTATAGTCGACCTCACATGAGAGATGGTGTAGAGGTACCGTCCTCGTGGGACTGGCGTAACGTCGGGGGTCGAAGCTTTGTGAGTACCACAAGGAACCAACATATCCCCACTTATTGTGGCTCATGCTGGGCTATGGGGAGCACTAGTGCATTGGCTGGTATGTATCCCACAATAACGTATGGCATTTATTAGTACATATGGAATTATAAATTCATCCTTCTAAGTGTTCTAACTCGTTAAGTAACATCCATATTACTTTTCAAATTATGAAACGCACCCCTAAATATGGTAGATATCAGTTGAATGCTTTACAGTTATAGCCCAAATTATGCATTTAAATATTTTAAAAGGAGCGATGCTTCAAAATAAAAAATAAACAACTAGGTGTGCATCTTCTAAAAGTCCACGTTTACCGATATCGGACTTTTATCATCATTCTTATCGTCACCCAGTTCACCCTGTGGTCGATCCAGGAGACCGACATCACACAAGACCAACGACTTACGAGACCGACATAATAAAGAAATACAATTATGAAAAAAAAACTATAACAAGTTCATGAGATACTTATGTGACCAAGCCACAAACCACAAACTCACCAAGGAAAGGCTGATTATAATATGAAACCTTCCCATTTAAATTGAATGTCATTCCGAGATGTATTTCTCTTTTCTCCCGCTTGGTATGATCTCTTATATAGATCGTCTGAATATCTTACGTAACGGTAGCTGGCCTTCAGCTTACCTGTCCGTCCAGAACGTGATCGATTGCGGCGATGCCGGGTCGTGTAACGGCGGCGATGACATCGGCGTATACAGCTACGCACACAAGAACGGTATCCCCGATGAGACGTGCAATAACTACCAGGCGAAGAACCAGAGTAAGTAAAAAAAAAAAAAGGTTTTGAATTATCCTATGATTTTGCTTGTAGATCATATTTGAATCAGGAAAACGAGAGATGGTCATCTCAGAAAATTAAAGAGAGAGAGGAAGAGATTGTAACTTTCTAGATTATTCTTTTTTAAGTAAAATTTGTACGCGAGCAAGCCTAAAGTTATACTTGTCTCTGTGACACTTCTTAATTGATATCGCAAGTACTCCACGTTAGTGAAGTTAGGTACTGAAGGGCCTAGTTTCCATATATACATATCACTTGAATTACAATTTATTTTTTGATTGATTAGTAAATGTTGTAATGTTTACATAATATGGAGTATGTAGGCGTATACCATTACATTCTTAATCAATAAAAAGTGGTTCGATGATATGTGTTTATGACTGATTCTATAGTTTGTATAAAAGTGCTTTTACCTTTTGTCCTTCCTCTTATCCCATTCCCGTCTGCGTATTCTCAACCACACTCCATTTTCGTTTAATGCCATTCTCTCTTCCTCTCGCTCTCTTCCTTTCTCTGTCCTTCTCCCTCTTTCCGCTCTCTATATCTCTCTCTCTCTCTCCCATCACCCTTTCGCGCCACCCTCTTCCTTTCTACCCCTCCCTTTCTCCACTTTCTTTTCCCATCTCTCTCTCTCTCTATAAATTATATCACTCTTTCTGTCTCTCTCTGTCTCTTTCTCTCTTCCTCTACCTCTCCCGTCTCTCTTCTACCTCCCATCTCCCTCTATCCCCTTTCTCTCCGATGCCATCTCCCTCTCTTTCACACCCCCTCTCCTCTCCCCTTCCCCCTTCCCTCTCCCTCTTTCTCTTTCTCTCTATTTTCTCTCTCTCTCTCTCTCTCTCTCTCTCTCCCTCTCTGTCTTTCACTCCTCAATCACACCCCAAATCAGAATGTGACAAGATGAATCAATGTGGTACCTGTACACCTGACGGTCAGTGCAGTATGATCGCTAATTATACATCATACAAGGTAGCAGACTACGGTTCTGTCCATGGCAGGGAGGCTATGATGAAGGAGATCTATGCCAAAGGACCCATCAGGTTAATTGCAAATTTATTATTCAATTAAGGAGCCTATGACGGTGATTTTTTTAACGTGAAATGCACATAAATAAAGCACAGATTTTTCAAACCGGTATTCTATTATGAAGAAGAAAAAAATCCCATTATTAACAGCACTGTAGCTAGCCTTCCGTACACGTAAGAATTAAGATTATTAATTCGTCATAATAATTATACAGTAAATTCGCTTGGTGTTATAAAGGGTTTTACAATATCTCCAATTACACGTTTTGTCGTTGTCTACACAGTATTCGGCCCCTTTTATATCCGTGCCGTAGATGGCAGAATAGCAGTTAAGGATCTCTATGCAGTATAAAGTGTAATACAATGTGAAAAAGAGATATGTAAAATGATTATTGCGTGTAAAATCGAGATTCAACAGAGCCATACACCAAGCAAAATATCGATATCAATTACAGTAAGTGAGTCTGAGATGTGATTCAATATAATTTTAAACACCATGAACTCCTTTTCTCTCTCTTTGCTGTCAGTTGTGGGATTGACGCAACAAGTAAACTTGAGGCATACACTGGTGGAATCTTTGAAGAGTTCAAGATAGAAGCACTGGTGAGCTCATTTTCATTTTCAAAATCCGTTTCAAATTATGATAATGGCATAATATTTGAGACTGTAGTCAGTAATAAGTACTCTCTAATGGAGACCTCAAAGCACCAGTTAAGTAAGATAACCTTTTCTGCTTCTTCTTCTTTTATCTTCTGCTTCTTCTCCTTCTCCTTTTTCTTCTTCTTTTTCTTCTTCTACTTCTTCTTCTTCCTATTCCTCCTCTTCTTCTTCTTCTTCTTCTTCTTCCTATTCCTCCTCTTCTTCTTCTTCTTCTTCTTCTTCTTCTTCTTCTTCTTCTTCTTCTTCTTCTTCCTATTCTTCTTCTTCTTCTTCTTCTTCTTCTTCTTCTTCTTCTTTCTATTCTTCTTCTTCTTCTTCTTCTTCTTCTTCTTCTTCCTATTCTTCTTCTTCCTATTCTTCTTCTTCTTCTTCTTCTTCTTCCTATTCTTTTTCTTCTTCTTCTTCTTCTTCTTCTTCTACTTCTTCTTCTTCCTATTCCTCCTCTTCTTCTTCTTCTTCTTCTTCTTCTTCTTCTTCCTATTCTTATTTTTCTTCTATTTCTTCTTCTTTTTCTTCTTCTTCTTCTTCTTCTTCTACTTCTTCTTCTTCCTATTCCTCCTCTTCTTCTTTTTTTTTCTTCTTCTTCTTCTTCTTCTTCTTCTTCCTATTCTTCTTCTTCTTCTTCCTATTCTTCTTCTTCTTCTTCCTATTCTTCTTTTTCTTCTTCTACTTCTACTTCTACTTCTACTTCTACTTCTACTTCTATTTCTCCTTCTCCTTCTCCTCCTCCTCCTCCTCCTCCTCCTCCTCCTCCTCCTCCTCCTCCTCTACTTCTACTTCTACTTCTACTTCTAATTCTACTTCTACTTCTACTTCTTCTTCTTCTTCTTCTTCTTCTTCTTCTTCTTCTTCTTCTACTTCTTCTTCTTCCTATTCCTCCTCTTCTTCTTCTTTTTCTTCTTCTTCTTCTTCTTCTTCTTCTTCTTCTTCTTCTTCTTCTTCTTCTTCTTCTACTTCTTCTTCTTCCTATTCCTCCTCTTCTTCTTCTTCTTCTTCCTATTCTTCTTCTTCTTCTTCTTTTTCTTCTTCTTCTTCTTCTTCTTCTTCTTCTTCTTCTTCTTCTTCTTCTTCTTCTTCTTCTTCTTCTTCTACTTCTTCTTCTTCCTATTCCTCCTCTTCTTCTTCTTCTTCTTCCTATTCTTCTTCTTCTTCTTCCTATTCTTCTTCTTCTTTTTCCTATTCTTCTTTTTCTACTTCTACTTCTACTTCTACTTCTACTTCTACTTCTACTTCTACTTCTTCTTCTTCTTCCTCTTCCTCTTCCTCTTCCTCTTCCTCTTCTTCATATTCTTCTTTTTCTTCTTTTTCTTCTTCTTCTTCTCCTTCTCCTTCTCCTTCTCCTTCTCCTTCTCCTTCTCCTTCTCCTTCTCCTTCTCCTTCTCCTTCTCCTTCTCCTTCTCCTTCTCCTTCTCCTCCTCCTCCTCCTCCTCCTCCTCCTCCTCCTCCTCCTCCTCCTCCTCCTCCTCCTCCTCCTCCTCATTTTCTTTTCTATTTCTTCTCCTCCTCGTCCCTGATTATTTTCCTCCTTTTTGCTTCTCAAATGATATTTTTGAAACTATGTCCCCGGCTTACAATCAATATAGCGCCTCCTGTTTATAACTTTCTCAATACAAACATGTCTGATTTTAGTCATTTGTTACGACCTTCACAATAGCTTTCTACGTTATAATAGCAATAATCTTAATCTTTAGTTTAATAAATGAAGGACATGTATCTCTGTCATTTTGACAATAATCGAAAAGTTACATTTACCTGTGCTCTCTCTTTTGCGATTTTTAGACGAACCACATAATCTCCGTAGCTGGTTGGGGAGTTGATAATTCAACAGGGACTGAATACTGGATTGTGAGGAACTCATGGGGAGAACCCTGGGTAAGCTTGAGATTATTTCATGTGTCGTCGTCCTCATCTTTATCTTTTTGTTACAGACGTTTTTTCTACATGATTTTGTTACTTTCCTTGTTAACTTTCATATTAATACTTCATCCAATTCTGGGCACTTTTTTCCCCTCTACTGTCTTCTTTATTATCGACACTTTGGTATAAGATTGTTTTTACGCATATTTTGCATACAAGAGTATTTGTATTTATAATTGTAAAATATTCTCTATTTTCCATAGAAACAATGTATAAAAGAATGGTTTATTCCTCCTTACATTGGTTTACCTTTTGCTATTATTCCTGTTCTCACATTTTTTTTCTTTCTTTAATCGCTTTTCACTCGCCCTTGACACTTAGGGAGAGCAAGGTTGGTTCCGTATCGTAACTAGCCGATACAAAGACGGTAAGGGGAACTGGTACAACCTCGCTATCGAAAGCGAGTGCCGCTACGGAGACCCAATCTTACCATGATCATCGACCACCACTCACTTCCATCCCGAAGACGATTATTGACACGAATAGGAATCACTATGATGCGTATACAGGCTCAAAGATGCAAACTCAACACTAGAGAAATCAAATCGATTTTGCCTTTTTTAAGGGGGGGCGGAATATACTTAAAGATACTTGAGTATAGTTTCTAGAGCATTGATCACTTCTGTGGATTATGGCTTATAAGCGCCGACGATTACTATGGACAGTAAAGTGTTAATCATATTGCTAGAAGACTGATGCACCCACACAAGCATATCGAAATTCTAATAAAGTACAACTCCACGGGGTTGTTTCACAAAATCTTTAGGCGAATTTAACTTAAGTTGGACTTACACATTATGAAGAGCCATTTGTAGTCTTAAAATAAAATATATTCAAAAGCAAAAAACATCAAATATTTTAGAATTTTCATAAATTCCACTTCAAGAACATGAAATCTCATGATAATAGAAAATATGAATGATTTGGATCAACACTTAATGCCTTTTAAAATAACTTTTACAAAATATTTTCAAAGATGCTAATGGCTTTCCATAATTGTTAAGTCCAAGTTGGAGATAAATTCAACTTTGGATCTTTGTGAAACACCTCCTAGGTGGGTAAACAAAATTCAGGTTGCTACTTTGCTTAAATATGTTCCTAATTTGTCTCAAAATTCTTGCGCGCACGTTTGTAAATGTTTATGTCGTCACGACTAACTACTTTCAATATATATACTGAAGCAAAAAAAGAAAGAAAATATGAGTGACTGAAGAAACAGACGAATATAGCCGTGTCCTTCACAAGTAAATTTAGTTCATCTTTGGTGTGTGCATAATTTTGATCTCGTCGTTTCCGCTAAATATTGGTTTCTATATTATTTCACTTTTTGAGGGCCCCTTTAACTTTATATAGTTGACAAGTTTCAGTTATAGAGTCATATGAAATAAAGGGCAATAAGATTATTGTATATATTGTGATGAATTCCTGTGCCATTGGAGGAGATGAATTGCCACATTCCTCTCCATCGCCATCCTCCTCTTCCTCCTCTTCCTCCCCTCTCTTCTCTTTATCTCTCTCTCTCACTCTCTCTCTCTCTCTGTCTCTCACACACTTTCTGTCCGTCTCTCTCCCTCTTTGTATTTTTTTCGCTCTCTGTATGCGTTTCTCTTTTCAACCATAATTATAATGATGGTATTATTCTCTCCTCTTTACGCCATTTATTTTTTCTCTCTCTCTCTCTCGTTTTCTCTCTGTATAAGCATACTATCTCGTATCTTCCATCCCCCCTCCGAATTTTCTACAAATTTTACGTAGATTTGTAAAACATTTTTATACGAAAATAAAGTTTGAATGACACGATGTTGAAATAAATCAATACATTTCGGACGACTAAAATGGTTCTGTGCGTTTTATTTGTTTACAATGTCTCTTAAGCGGAGAAGAAAATGACAGAAGGGCATCATGTAAGTTCTTCAAAATCATATTTCATGCTTTCATATTTAGGCATTCAACCCACATCTGCTATGATATCAAATTCAACAGAATGCTTTTCTGGTGTGATTGCGGAAGCAATTCGCTCATTCAGTTACTGCATGTATGATATTATCCCATATTAGTTCATAAAATGGGGGAAATAACATTGCTATTAGTAATGTCAGTATGCCAAATATGCTTGTGTACTATCGTGTGGTTATATCTGTGTGTTAAGCAATCGACGAAATCTAAAATACGAAATGTCATCATAACTATACAGCATTAATATTGAAGGACGACGCTCATGTAAATACATGTACATTTATATATGCAATCATGCATTTACTCTCATAATATGATGTGTCATCGAAACTTGAAAAAGAATTGAATCATTGTTTTGTTTCGTTTCCTTTTGATGAATAAAATATTGCATTGTTCAAGGACTTTATGAAAGTAAAATTTAGGAAACGCTTTGTAGTATATTACTTTCTGGATGGACGTGTGGTGTAGATAATGGCTTAAGAGCATGACATAAATCAAATTAGGTGAATGAATGAATGTTTGAAGGAAATTATAATTGGCCAATATGCCAGATGGCAGATTCCCCATCCCCCATTTTTTGATAAACTTGGGCTTCAATACAACCATCTGAATCTAAAATCATTTTAATTTATCACACCATCTGTTTATCTATACGTTTAATTAAAATTTAAATCGATCGTGAGAATAATGAAAGACAGGAACCATTTTTATCTACGAGGAATCGTATTTTTTCAATAACAATGAGAGGAATTGCACGTTTTCCTCATATTTGAAAGGTTATATGTCCTCATACATCTCATTTCTTATCTAAATAGATACGTTCTGCTTATTCTGTATTTGTTTTTCAGTTCACTCTTGCGAACGTTGAATTTCCTTCCTCGTTAATTTTGCAGATGGTTCGACATTTGCAATATGTGGTTTGTTTAATTTTCTCAAACTCCTTCCTCAAATAAATAGTGTAAGTGGTACAATGTTTATACTGGTATGAGTATGATTATTAAAAAGAAATATAAATGTTCAGGAAACGTTATCAAGTACCGAAGATTATGATTGAATCGTTGCCAAGCAAATCAGGTCAAAACTGAACAGAAAACTATTTATAGAAATTAAATTAAGGAAGTTTACGCACGTACAGACCTAACTTTAGGGATTGACCTTCATCTCTAATATTTTGTTCAATGGAGCTCTTGAGATGAAGGGTATGATTTAAAGTAGTTTCCATATAAAGAAGAGATAATTATACAATTGTTCGGCATTTGCAATATGTGGTTTTTTAAATCTTTCCATCTCCTTCCTCAAATAAATAGTGTAAGTGGTACAATGATTAGATTGGTATATTAAAAAAGTCGACGTGAATGTTTAGGAAACGTTATCAAACATTAACAAATAGTTAAGAAAAGGCGGATAGGTTGAATCGTTGCCAAGCGAATCGGGTCAAAACGGAACAAAAAACTGTTTATAGAAATTGAATTAGGAAAAGATACGCACGTAAAGACTTAAAGAGTGACTGACCTTCATTCTCCCATATTTTGTTCAATGAAGTTCTAGAGAGGAAGGGGATAATTTTAAGTAGTTGCCATATAAAAGGAAAGATAAACAAATAGACGGCACCAACATATCAGGTATATTTGTTCAAAGATGGTAAATTGACATGATTTCAAATACAAGTTGAAGAGATAGTGAATGCTGTTTACTAAATATCGGTACACATTTATGGCATTATGGTTCAGACATTCACATGATCACACATCACGGCATATTACACAGCATCATGACAGATTTTTACAGAGGGCTTTAATAGAGTCTGTATACAAAATGAAGAGGAAGTTACATGGATAACATGCAATGTTGTCACCGTTTGGTTGAGTAGTATATTTGTTTGTGTTGTACATGTATTTCACAAAGGAAAAGAAACCTTGTGAACAGAGCTGACCCAATGTGCACCATAATACCATTAATGCCTAGGTCACATTTGCCGCGGCGGCCGTGCGGTCTAAAATATGTACGACCAATAGCAATCATAGGACTGCCGCAGCATTCCCACGGTCACATAGGTAGCGGTCACATAATTATGTTAGGGTAGGCGCAAGGCGTATTTGAGTTTCTGGAGACAGACAATCTGCGACTGCCGTACGGCCTTTGAAGTGATAACGCACGGTCGCCATAGGCCGTCCCTGTGGCGGCCGTAGATATTTAACAAATACTAAGGCAGACGCAATGTAGCCGCACGGTAACCGCAAGGTGCCCGCTAGGCGGCCGAAGGGGAACCATACGGCGACCGTGCGGCCAGACTGATGCTACCGCTTCACCCCTGGAGTATAGAACGCAAGGCTAACGTACGCCCGATGTACGGTCGCCGTGGAACCGCTCTACGTTATGGCTACGGCGTGTCTAATCGCTACAGCGAACCTAGAAATGAAAACAGTTATAACTCAGCGTTATAATCCCACGGCGACCCGTACGGCCTGTAAAGATAGGGATACGTCCTAGGGTGACCCTGAGGCCACCGTAGATTCTCTGCGGCCGCCTAAAGTATCTCTCGATTTTGGGGGGCGTACGGCCGTGTTATCCTAGCCGGAGAGCAAATGTGATCTAGGCATAAATCAAAATTCGATTTGACGAGGAAAACAATTACGGTCACCCTGGTCACAGGGCACCATTAAAATCATGCAGCCTCTAACAAACAATTACATGTAGTATATTGATTGTGACATAACATGATTAAGATTTCATAGCGTTGAGATTAAGACTGAAGCCCACAACACCTACGACCCTTGTCCAGCAGTCCAAGCACTGTTGCTTTGCAATCCTTCCTAAAGCGCGTGTTGACAAAACCGTAAACGAACGGGTTGATGATGTGATTTACGGTGATCAAGCGACGAACAAAGGCGAAAATTTCGTAGCCGATTTTGTGGTTGGTCTTGAACAGTTTCATGGCTTCCTTGGGGATTATGATAGTGAGGAACTGTGGAAGGAACGAGACGAAGTACACCACAGTGACGATGAGCAACATCTTCGTCGTGCTGTCCATCGATCCTGAGTTGGATTTCGATCTTGATTTTGTGGTCTTCCTACAGCAGTTGAAGGAAGTTGGCACTTTCTCAGAAGAGTCGACGCCATCGTTATCCTGTCCATGCTGCTCCTTTGTATATGAGCTAGGTTTGTCGGTATCGGCTCCACTTTTTGGCTGGGTAACAACGTTCACACTCTCGTCATTCTTGTTTCCCACTACGGCGAGGACTACCCCTTGATGATGGAGACCACTCATTGTCTCCTCACTCTCCTCTTGGTAATTGGACCGTCCGTCAAAAGATGTCTGAACGGTGCCCCGGTCCGAAGACGCAGTCGTAGCTGTGTCCTCTGTGGCTTTAGATACGACGCCACTGGTCTTTCCTGGTCCTCCCTTCATACGGGCTCGAAGACGCATCTGTCTTCTGATGACCAGATAGATGTTGACATAACAGACAACGACCACGAGAAGACCACCTAAAAATGTGATTGGGAAGCTTACCCGCAGAACCCACTTGATAGCAGGATCGGACGTGTCAGGGTAACAGATCGTACGATTACCGGGCAGCTCAAGGGTACGGAATGCAATAGCTATTGGAATCGTCATGATATATCCAATGGGAACGCATAGTGCTGAGATTACTGCGGCGTATTTCGGCGGGATGCGTTTCGACATCGGCTTGCAGACGGCAAGGTATCGTTCGATAGCCACGGCGATGGTGAGAAACCGCGAAACGTATATCAATCCGTGGTTGGTGTAGTAACGAAACTTGCAGAAAGAATCGCCGGGGTAGTCGTAGTAGACGATGTAGTTGTAGATGACGACTGGGCTCATGAGACAGACGCCGAGATCGGCTAAGGCAAGGGCGATGATGAAGACACCACTGCTCGTTCGCTGCTGTCGCTTGAAGTATGTTAAGATGATGAGGAGATTACCAGGAACGCCAACCGCGAACAAGATTGCTTGATAACAAATCGAAATACTTTCTGTAGTTGTAAGTGCCATGATGTCCCAAATATGTACGGCGTAAGATTTCAATTAAAGTCGATTTTAAGAAGATTAAATGAAAAAGCATCAAGTCCACAATGATGTCAAACAATTACATTACACTCTTCAGAGTCCATGTAGAAAACTTAGAAAGTTCTGAATTCAAAATGTAGCTCATCGGATTGTCTATGAACGATAATCGGAATGGAAATGAGCCCAGCAGTGAATGTCTGCGTTGTTATATTTGCCTCATAGATCAATTAGGTTGTGGGAAAGGTGGTGCTCATGTCAACCTCATAGTCACGTGACTAAAATGTTTAACAGTGCGCTTGAGTCAGTGATTCGTGACATATTTCCGTGTCCTATTTTCATAAACATTTAAATCGTCTTTCTTTTTTTTCAGCGTACCGTTATCATCCCTATATAGACTTTCCATATTTTGCTTTTATACGAGTGGCGCGGATCGAAAAGGTGCAAAATGCGGGGGGGGGGGGGGAGCTTACTGCCCCTATCATGATAACAACAAAAGGTGAACTATTATCCTCATTTACTCATGATATAGCAAGAACGGTACGGAGAGGAGCATTCAATTCCCCCAATGATAACAACAGAGGGCATAATTGTAAACTGCACTAATTTATGATGGAAGCATGAATTGAATGAAGGATGCATCAAACTAAATAAACTCCTGTGAATTAAATCAGAATTAAATAAAAAAATAGTAAATTGAAAATAACTACGATTGTTTTAGTATCTACCATATATATGCAAATGATTTTGCGTCTAATAAAGTTCTGGTGTTCCTGTTCTATATCATCTACCATCGAGGTGACTGCGTTAACATGAACGGCGGAACCAGGGGTGGTGGAAAAAAGCCTCTTTTTAGATGCAATACTACGCCCCACACCCCTCCTTATATGAACAATGCCCTTTCCTCATCAAGTGTGCCCTTCATCAAATGTAAAGCCAAATGCTGCCTCATCTAAATTTGCCCGAAAAGCAAATAAGAAGTTACCGGATAGATGTCTATACTTAATATGTTATTTTCGATATTCAAGTTTCAAGATTCAAATTTCAAGTTTGATGTTTGAAGTTCAAGTTTCAAATTTTATTTGTTCCACATTTTACAAACGAAATAGACATACATAGAAAATATGAATTATATACATATCAATGCAGTATGAGCACGTCTCAATGATACTCACTTCATATGATAAATATAGAATGCGAGGAACCTATTGAAAAGCAATGCTTCTATAATTATAGGTTCCTGGTAAAATAGATATTGTAGATGTAAACAAAATCGTAGCATTAGAGAAATACGTAATTTAAAGGGGGAAACTTAAAACACAATGGAATAAGGAAATTTGTATACAAATGCATTAGCACCAATACAGAGTCACCAGAGCAATTTAGTTAAAAGCAAGGCACCGTTGAACGAATTATAATTACATGAAGGTTCAAGCTGAAAAACATTACTAGGAGAAAACCACAAAGGTAAATGTTACACAGTTTCCCGAGTGAAATGATAATTTGTAAGAGTTCAGAATAAAACCGTGTATACATCAGGTCGTCCATGAAAAGAGAATGCAAATTAGATTAGATAGTACTCTGAAAAACTTACATAGCAACATGCTATTCGTTCATACGCATTCAATAGGTTTAGAAACAAAGTAATTTTTGTAAAATACAAGTCATTAATAACCGGAACATGCATCATTAATTAACAATTAAGATTAACAATTAAGATTAGCATTGAAGGGAAAAGGAAAAGGAGGGCAAACAAATTATATTAGACATAAGACATTAAAAGATCACTGGGTGTTCCTTTGATCCGCTCTACCCAGATTCCTCAGACGACAAAACTTTGCTTTCGATAACCGATGTTGTCAAACTAGTGGAACATTGTAGGAATTTCTGTTCCTAGAATTTAATTCACGTTGTATTGCCGGTATGTGACGGCAAAGTTTCAAATAACATACAACTTCATAATAATATTCCCATAAAATTGTGAGAAATTTGAGTGTATTATGGACGATGACCGCGAAGTTTGTCACGTGACTGATGCAGCTTAAGCTATGGTCACAAATCTGAGCAGCGACCGGCCGATCAGTAGCCTGCTCGGTCGCTGCTGGAATTAGGCATCGCCCAGCGATTAGGTCGGTGCCCGGGCGGCGACCTACCAGGCACCGAGCGTATTTTGGGCGGCGAGTGAAAAGTGAGCAGGCGCCGCCCAAATTTTAACTCCGCGCTAAAACTTCAGCGGCGACCGAGCGATGCCCTAAAATCGAGCGGTGCCTGGGCGGCCGCCGCTCGGTGGCCGGGCAGCCGCCGGGCAGAATTGGTTAAAAACTCGCCGCTCGGCCGCCGAGCAGCCTACTTTTGGGTAATGTGACCATAGCATTAGCCAATCAGTGAACGCTATTCACGTATTAATAAAGGTCACAACCCCCCCCCCCCCGCCTTGTACGACCAGGGTCATAATATAAGTGTTAGTACCCTGCTGGAAAGAACACACTCATTCACACTCACTCACAGTGTGAATCACAGTGTGCTCCACAATGTTAAATTGGGGCGTTTTCACATTGTGGTCGATTCATTTCACACTGTGGTTCACAGTGTGGATAATTGGAAAAGGAAAAAACACACTCATTCAAACTCATTCACAGTGTGAATCACACTGTGTTTCACACTGTGAATCACAGTGTGCTCCACAATGTTAAATTGGGGCGTTTTCACATTGTGGTCGATTCGTTTCACACTGTAGTTCACAGTGTGGATAATTGGGAAAGGAAAAAACACACTCATTCACAGTGTGATTCACAGTGTGCTCCACAATGTTAAATTGGGGCGTTTTCACATTGTGGTCGATTCGTTTTACACTGTGGTTCACAGTGTGGATAACCGGAAAAGGAAAGAACACACTCATTCACACTGTGATTCACACTGTGAATGAGTGTGAATGAGTGTGTTCTTTCCAGCAGGGTAGCATGTTATGGGCAAGCATCATGCGTATTATGCGAAACCAAAATATTACCAGTGTGAATTTTAAAAAGTCAAATTTGAGATTTTCGGTTAAAGTAGTCGATTCGGACTACTCATAGATCATCAATTTCACAGAAAGAAAGTTTGACAATTAACGCTTCACCGACTTGTATATGGAAAAAAACATGTCACGGCACGCAATATTTTGTAGCACTTTAATCACATGATTCGATTATGTTGCATTATTGTGTACTGTCATTGATGAAATTCTCAAAGGCCTGAGCTATTTGCAAGAGTCGGAGTTCGTTGAATTTCTTAGAAGTCAACAAAATCCCGACCGGTAATCCGCCGAGACTCCCGGCATTGATGGTGATCGAAGGATGCCCCGTCAAGTTCGCGGATTTGGTATTCGTTCTGATGCCTTTTAGAGCAAATGTGATCGTTTCTGTATAAATATAACATGTATGAATAGACGTAATGGAAACAAAACAAAAATTGACGTGGGGATGAAAATCTAATCTTCTATTTTGGAAACATGAGGTAATACAGTACGACTATGTCATTACGGTTATTGTGGTCTACAATCTAAACACATAACTTGTGTTAATAAACGTCAGCGTGATGGAAATTTTATTTTAATTATCACAGTGAGCCTTTTACAAGTCGTCATTATAACCAATATACAATGTATATTAAAAGCTGACTACCATGAAGATGGTTGGAATATGACAGGAAAAACGAGAACGATTATTTGAAATACACAGTAAACAAAACTAATCCAGCAAATAATTTATAGTTGTTTGAATGTCGTTGTTGTGTTTTTAATTAAATCTCACCTTTGATCGAGGCACCACGTTCCAACATGGGCGGGGCTGTGAAGGGAACCGTTGGCATGACAACCACGTCACAATCTACTAAGACATCATCAAATTCCTTTTCGAGTTGCCTCTTCAGATTCTGAGCCTTGCCGTACAAATGACAATAATTCTTCTTCAAGAAAGTGCCTTCTATTAGATGGGCCTGTTTGTGGGAAAGGAACATTTTTATAACGAATTGAAATGGATGCGATTACAGTTTACATCGAAAAAGACTAAACTAAGTTAAAACGTCGATTATGCGTGAGCGATGGAAGGGGAGAGCGGAAAAGAGAAAGAGAGAGAGAGCAGGAGGGAGAGTTGGATAGATATGAAAGAAAGGGAGGGAGTTGGAGAGAAAGAGAAAGAGAGAGAGAGAGAGAGAAGAGGGGGAGAGAGGGGGAGAGGGATCAAGAAAGGGAGTTTGTTGTTCATAATTATTTCTTACTTTATTTATGGGATTAAGGTTCTTCGTATTGTGTTTAAGACGAGCTCCAACATCCCTCATCATACTAGTAGCATAGTATCCTGTGTGATGCAATCCAACACCTGAAGAAGAGAGAAAGAAATATGACGAATATCATAATCAGCTGATCATCAGGTAATGTACTTTGACAGTACAGAGGATACGATAATACCTTAAAAGTTCTCTACACATTTTGCAGGACAAAATGCGGAATGGTATCAGTACTGGTACATTGAAACGCTTTACAGATATATATTATTATCCCAATCCTCGGATTCAGGCTTGCACACACACAATGTATGCACATTCTCCACTCCCTGTTGAGCCTTCCATTTCTTCATTCCTTCACTCCACAGTAACCATGATAAGTTTTAAACTTGACTCACCTGCCGTGTTATATGTCATGTCGACTCCACCAATGTCTCCAATAACAGTACCAATGGCTATACCTGTCAGAGAAATATACTAAAATTCAGGTTTTTTGACTAAATAAAATTCTCAAGGATTAACATAGTCGGCAAACTTAGCTAACATAATTATATTTTGTCCGACGAAGTTGATTTATCCAAAGGACAGATTGCAGTGTTTGACATTGCATCGAGAATTATCGATGTTTTATCATAGCTTAATCACATTTATAATTGACAAATGACACATATTTGGAAAGCTTATCATCCTCTTTCATTTAATGCAACTCATATCACGCATGAGTGATTAAAATGAATTTGAAGAGAGGAAACCAAAAAGTCATTTGGCGGACGGTATCTGACTTTCAAAGAGAAAATCACATTTCTAGAAAGTTGAGTTTCTGCCCTTTCATAATAACACCTCAATCAGGAAAAATGAGCAAGGAATGACAAAGTTCTGTTTGTTTAAAGTAGTGCTTGCATTTCCATAATTTTATCAAATGAATTCGTTTTCACTGGGTTCCTGCCGTAGCAACAAACATAGTTGACAAAAGACTTAACTCCATTTCGTTGACAATCAGCCGTAGACTAAAGACTTCATGCATGGCTCATTGTCAACGAAACGGAGTTAAGTCTGTTGTCAATTCTGCATTGAAAACGAATTCGTTTGATCAAATTATGGAAATGCAAGCACTATTTTAAACAAACAGAACTTTCTTTGTCATTCCTTGCTCATTTTTCCTGATTGAGGTGTCATATGAAAGGGCAGAACCTCAACTTTCTAGAAAAGTGATTTTCCCTTTGAAAGTCAGATACCGTCCGCCAAATGACTTTTTTGTTTCCTCTCTTCAAATTCATTTTAATCACTCATGCGTGAAATATGCATCATATAAGTTGCATCAAATGAAAGAAGAGGATCTAAGCTTTCCAAATATGTGTCATTTAGTAATTATAAATTTGACTAAGTTATGATAAAACATCGATAATTCTCGGTTTCGTTTTTTCCGGGACGCACTGTAAAGTAACTACAACCCAGATTCCTTCATAATTGAAGATGCATTATGGAAGGGTAAGTGTACTACACTCTTACATTTTGACAAGGAAGATGAGCTCACACTTTACTAATATCACTGTTATAAGAGCAAAAGACAAAGTTTTCATTCAAATAGAATGTACAAGTTTCAAGAAGCCTACATTGTGGTTTTTCAGTGAGTCTTCTGTTACCGTACTTTAAAAAAAGAAAACTCTTTTTTTTTCAAACTGAAAATTGTTTGGAATAAATACCCGGTACTCAACGTGCTCAAAGCCATCTTTGAAAAATCTCTCATTATTTTAAGGGTAAGGGAAACAATGGCGTAGCGTTCGTAGGCCAAGTCAATAATAGGGCACTCTGGCAGGGCGGATAGGGGTGGAGACACGATCTTACTAACACAAAGGGTCATCTCTTTGGGGGAGGGTGGAAGGAGATCCTATCATTTCAATTTCACGTTCATTATTTTCTCTTCTTCCCCTATTCCTATTTCTCTCTAATGATTTTGTTTGCCCCCCTGAACCTATGCTACTGATGGGAAGAGAAAGGGAGGGTCTCACTTGATTTGTGTAAAGGAATAGAGACTTCTTGAACATGAGGCCCCACTTGATGAAGCAAACGTGTCAATTGTTTCTCGAACCAGACGATCAACTTCTGGATCAGATCCTGGACTACCGAAACCTTCCTTCAAAACGGCAATTCGAATATATTTCGGATCAAGCTCCTCCAACTGAATTGCAAGAAAAACAAGCATAATTATAATTGTCAACAGAACACTAAATTGATTGCAAGTCGTTACATGAATTACTAACCCCCCTCCTTCCCTCGTCCCCTTTCTTAATCTTCAAATCAATTCATTTCAAGCATATACCTTCGAATACACCTATGCACCTGAAATAGACGGCACCATATTGTCACAGTCATTCCGAAATTTTGGTGATATTTCATTATTATTGTATCGAAAAAGAAAAAAGAAGGAAATTAATTTGAAGTTTAGTTGGAAGGTATTTTTATATAAAAAAATTGTTTGAATTGTGGGAGAGATTAAATAGTCCCATCAAAATGATATGTAATTTACGTTGATGAAAGTAACATTCAGAGTTATGAAAATATCTCGAGAGATATCACATAGTTCAAGCGTTTTGACAAAAATGCAAGCCGCTACAGACAGTCAAGAAATATTTAGCTGCATTGAGCAAATAGTTTACCTGTTGTGAATAAGAGGGCGTTTTCAAATCATTTGGTTGTCTGGCATCGTTCCCGTTATCATACCCGGCGATTACCTATATTGGGAAACAAAGCGGCAGTGAATAAACAAATCTCTTTTTTCCTTCATTATCATATTTTTACTGCTCTTTACTGCTTATGACGATAGCGATATATAGAATAACAACATATACATTCACATAATTATACATACATAAACATAAATATAACCAAAAAATTAAGCTCACCTAAAAAGGACGACACTACATAATAAAATAGTGTTTCTCATCTATTATAACAAATTAAAAAACTCGGGCAATCCTAAGAAAATGGGAAATCTTGTCCCCTCGTTTATTTTTGCTATCCAATATCTCTCCTCACTCTTGTTCAGTCTCGACAGCGCAACAGAATGACACATCAACAACCAAGAAAAAGTTGTTTTACTCGATTCTACAATCTCTGGGTTCCCCCCCCCCCCCCCCCAAAAAAAAAAAAAAAAAAAAAAAAACATGAAAAAAGGCCACTTTAACGTTTTCTCCACCTTTATTCCCATAGGACGAATGGTTGTTTTCCTCAGCTTGAAAGCCCTATATAATATTTTGTTACGCCAGGTCCTCCATGCATGACCCACACCCCCCCCCCCCCCCCACATACATTACCCATCCCCCTCTCCATTGTAAATGCCTGACAGAGTAATGATCCAACCTAAGTTCATTGTATGATAATGCCTTTATGTTTTATTTGTATTTTGTTGTAACTTTAAGCTCTAAACATGATATACCTCTAGCAGCAGAGCGCAGGCTTTAACAGTCCTTGCCATTGGACCCAAGTGATCAACGACAAACTCCCCGGATAGCGCCCCTGTATACGGTATCAAACCAAAGGTCGCTTTTAAACCAACCAATCCACACCAACTAGCCGGTATCCGAACCGATCCGCCTTGATCACCCCCGATTGCCATGTCCACTTCATTTGTTGCCACCTTCAAGAGAGAGAGAGAGAGAGAGAGACGGAGAGAAAACAATTAAATTGGTCAAAAAAACTTATGGGAACTAACCCCATAGGACTATGATGTCCATACATCTTGTTTGTCGATATCATGGATTACGTTTGATTGCGGTGTGAAGCGTTGATAGAGGCGTAGCTACGGAAAGAGTGAGAGAGAGAGGAGAGGATATAGAGTGGGAGGGGAGTGGATAAGAACAGAAGACGATAGGACCCTTACCCCTTCCTTAACCAGTGGCCCAGTTTTTTTGCACTTAAAGGTAATACAAAGTTTTAGGAAATTTTGAGAATTGGGTGGATAGTGCATCTTTACAATTTTGTTATATTTGGTTGCCCTTGTGGATGTATTATAAGCACTAAAAAAATTAGCCCCTAAAACACTTCTGCTTTCGAGAAAAATTGAATATAAAAATTTACCGGTGCTCCCGGTAAATTTTGATTAATAAATAGCGCCTATGGCCATACGATGGTAGCTGCGGCCATGAAAATCTCAGAATATGTAGTTGTGATATATAATTTCCAAACGGGAATAGCTAATCGGTCGATTTTAGTCAAGAAACATTGTTTCATAATATAGCTAAATTAATATCTTGACCTTGAGAGGGAGCGATACAACACAAAGAGTTTATTATTTATAATTTCATAACTTTAGACTCAATTTCAACCGCGACAACGATCAATGAATATTGTTGGAACGCATATGCTTCCAATATGTTAATTTGAACCAAATTCATGACCCCATACCAAAACTTTGTAATACCTTTAATTTACAGAGTAAGAACGGTGCCCCATGAACTTAAAAAACACACAGATTGAATGAGAGGTGATGGCGACGTTCAAATGCCAAGCGAATGGTTCGTACTTTAAGTAGTGTTATCAATGATAGATATAGAGGGCAATATTAACCTACCGTATATAATGAACAACAACAAATAATGCCTGACTATTTTGTCCGGAATCGACCACCCCCCCCCCCCCCTCCGTTTACGAAATCCTCGATCCGCCCCTGATTATTACACACTCACCAGCACTGCACATCCCGAGCTTGACCCGCCAGCACAGTGACGTGGGTTAAGGGGATTCGTAATTGGTCCTGTTCCACTTGTATGGCTGTTTGCTGAATTACACAATTCTTCGCATGTCGCTTTCCCAAGAATGATTCCCCCTGTTGGAGCAAAGCAAACAATCATGAAAATATAGATATCCTATAGGAATGTAATAAAGAAATGACGTATCGGACCTGACAGGTGTTTCATCGACTAAAATTGCATCTTATATTGTCAAAACGCCAGTGCAAGTTTCCGATCTACCTTAGATCGATTAGTACCCGCAGCCAGAGCCATCTATACACACAGTTCGACCAATTTGGTTTCCGTTGGATACAACATGGCGCATATTCTTCTGTTTTGTGGGTGCTGGCCCAACACGGCAGTTTTCTTTATTATACACCCAACTCAAAGTGAGATGACAAAACTCTCCCAATCATCAATGGCACTTCCTGCAGCTTACCTTCGTCTAACACCCACGTGACCACTGTAGCATCAACATCGGGAACGTATCCTTCAAGACCACTGAATCCGATCATCATCGGGATTCCCGCTACAGCAATAGAGTCCTTGATTGCAATACGCTTTCCTGATAAGGTCCCATTGTCTGCTCCTGTGATTCTGCATTTGTAGTACCTACAAAACAAAACAATAAAATATCTAATTGAATCGGAAGAGGAGACGTCTATAATCTTTTTAGGAATCATGAATTCCTTTGGAGTTGAATCCACTCAGACCCATAGTGGAATCCACTCCAAATTATAGTGGATTCACTCTAAAGTAGCAGTTGTATAACTCTTTGATCGGTATTTGATTATGAGGAAATAATCAGTGAATTTCCCTTTGTGTGCTAGATATCCTTCTAAACATCCAAATTCTGTGTTGATATTTGTACTTCATGATATAAATTGCGCAGACGATTACTAAACATTGAATGTGAGGTCTTATGAAAATAAAATAATTTTTAATTTATAATCACATTTTACGGTTATTTTACTCAGAAGAGCATGTACATCTAACAAACGAATATTGGGGGCGCTCCGACACAATTTATATGCATTTGAACAAAACAAAACGAATGCATATGAGAAATACATAATATATATTTTGTCAAACGCGTAGCTCTCTTTCAACCATGAAATACAGGCTTCAAAATAGCCTCATGTCAGGTTTACCGGCTACACTGTTTTTGTTACCGTTTACGATGAATATGTGATAAGCAGCGCTCAAAATACACGGAGGGCGTAGCGATTCGCCCCCGTGAGCTCCATAATCGCCCCCGTCTGGTTGTCCACGGGGGCGATTGCAAAATTAAAAATCGCCCCCGTGGAATTATAAAATAAAGATTATCTTTTCTTATATAACTTTAACACAAAGTTGAGTATCAATTTTCAAACCTTAAACCCCGGCCTTAAACTAATGAAATGGAACTTAAATGGCGCTTTCTCTCCAATCTCTATGAGTATTACCGATACAAACAACGGAATGCGGCCGTCAGCAGTGGCTATACTGCGCCGGTAGTACCGGTGTGCACGCTGACGCCCAATATCTGCTGGAGCTGGAGACGATCGCGCAAGGACTGAAACATGGAGAAGTTTTTCGTTGTGAAAAGTGTGAATCCTCTGAAATCTGGTTGTTCTAAAAGACCAGCAAATAATGTAAACTCGACCAATAAATCAATATTGAGAAGAAGATCAGCAACGATGTTGCAGGGGCGGATCTATGCGGTTAGGGGGTTTAACCCCCCGATCCTCCTTGGGTTGCCTAGTGAAAATGTGATGTGTATAGAAAAATGCTATCATGTGTCAAAACCTACACAGTAGTAGTAGATGTCAGTAGATGCCAGGAAAACATCACTAACGGGGTTTCAAGAAAGCACCCCCAAAAAAAATCGCCTCGCCGCTTCGCGGCTCGTGGACGATGCTCCGCATGTTAGTAGATGCCAGGAAAACATCACTTACGAGGGTTCAAAATAGCAACAACAAAAATCGCCTATCCCCTATGCGGCTCGTGGACGATGCTCCACATCGTATTTGGGTTACCCCCCCCCCCCCTCCCCCACCCTAAGCAAAAAGCTAGATCCGCCTCTGTGTTTTGGAAGGATATGTTAAAGCATGTAAATAAAGTTGCTCCAAATAATGAGAATGTCATCAAGGGCAGGCGCGGATCCAGGATTTCTTAGGGGGGGGGGGCCAAATTTGAAATTATGCGAGCCAAATATTGGTACGTAATGGTTACCAGCATTGACGTAATGGGGGGGGGGTGCAGGGAGGGGCGATTTTCCCACACCCTCCTCCGCAAAGCGCCGAAGCTTTGACGTTTCATTAAATCATTAGTGAAAGAAAGCGATTCGTTGCCGCTCTCGAAAATAATCCTCGTCTGAATTCAGTTTACCCCCCCCCCCTCTTGCACGAAGCGCGGAAGCTTTGACGTTTCATTAAAGTATTAGAGAAAGAAGACGATTCGTATTACCATTCTCGACTCTTAAACTTCGTCTGAATTCAGTTTCCCCCTCGAGCGCGATATGCGGAAGCTTTGACGTTTCATTAAAGTATTAGAGAAAGAAGACGATTCGTATTACCATTCTCGACTCTTAAACTTCGTCTGAATTCAGTTTCCCCCTCGAGCGCGATATGCGGAAGCTTTGACGTTTCATTAAAGTATTAGAGAAAGAAGACGATTCGTATTACCATTCTCGACTTCGGCTCAAGGGTTTTAGGCACTAAATTACGGACAGATGAGTATCAAGGGGCCCGCCTTAGGGCCCTCGGTTGGGTCCAGGGCCGGAGCCCCGGAAGCTCAGGGGTTTTAGGCGTTTAATTACGGAAAATATCTTATTTTGTTGTGACACTGGCAGTTAACTATTTTTTCTTTCTTGCTCTCTTTCTTTCCATTTCTCTTTATATACTATTTCAAAAAAGGTGGAGGGGGGGGGGGAGGGACCTCGAGGCTTCCGATCCCCGCCGTTCCGCGGGCCATGACGTGTAGGCCCCTAGGCATCTCAAGAAGCATATTTCTTGCCTGGCTGTACATTTAGGAATTTGTCATTTTACAACAAACGCATACAAAAGTATAATTTACTAAAAATCTCGGGAAATTATGTCATTTCAGCATTATGTGTAAACCACCGTTATGGAATTAGAAATAAACCACGTTTGAATTTTATTTCCCCCGATCCCCCTCCCCAATTTGTACGCCAGTGCCCCCCCCCCCCCCTGATTTACACTTTGTTGGCAACTGATCTCCCCGACCTTTTTTCTTTCTCTTTTTTTCTTCTTTCCCTTTTTCTCCTCTTTCCCTTTCCCTTCCCTTCCTTCTCCCTCTTTTAGGTTTGCTGGGGGGGGGGGGGGGGAGGCAAGTTCCTTTCGGCCCCCACCCTTCTCCACACGTTGCTGTCGGGATTAACCGCAACTGATCTATCTCCCCTTCTTTTCACCCTTTTTTTCTTCTTCCTCTTTTTTGGTCCCTTTTAGCTCTCCTTTTTTTCCTTTTCCTTCCTTCTCTCTTTTTTTTAGCGGGGGCGGGGGGAGGGAAAGGCCTTTTGCCCCACCCCATCCCGATCCGCAACTTGTTGGCGGGAAAATTGCAACTGATATCCCCCTTCTTTTCTTTACTTCTTCCTCAATTTTACTTCCCTTTATCTCCTCTTCAGTGACTGGTCCCTCAGAAACTAGTGCTAAGCCAGTCACAGAGAATTCATGATTTCAACTGATGCCTGTCAGTGCATTGTAAATTTGATTTTTCTTCAAATTTCATTTAAAAATCTTTTCATATTTGATAAATATGGTGCATTGGCATATGGGCTATGGTTGGAGCGTTGGATGCGTTGAACAGCGTTGGTGTATTATGTGGATTTATTATCATATTCATATTCTGAATATTTTCAGCGAATTGAAAAATATTGAAAAGGATGCAATTCAAAGTTGTACTCGATAATTCTCTCTCTCTCCCTGTCTTGCATAAAGAAAATATGAAAATAATATTTTGCCTTGATTAAGAAAAATTGAAAATTTTATCAGTATTAAACAAAGAGAAGGAAAGGGGAGGAAATTAATCAAAACAAACATTGCAGAATCCAATTCAGTGTTCTTTCGTGATGCATAAGAATGAAAGTACATTAAAAGGTGAAATAATAAATTGAAGACCGATGATAAATCAATTCGTTGATTGATTGAATAAAAAATAATGAAACAATATGGTCTGAGGGTCATATATCTTCGAATATTAGAAAGTTTCATCCACCATCGTGTTGTTGAACACTATTTGCAATTTAATTTTAATGCGGTGGCTTGTCGGTTACGAGCAGAAGGTCATGTCAGGCATCTATATTCTATAATACTATCAACAGATATCTGGATAGAGACACTTCGTCACATCAAGCTACGAGAAAGTATATCATCATCTCACAGAATTCTACTCGAACACCGCATCGAAATTCTTTTCACCCTTTTTTTTCTTCTTCCTCTTTTTTGGTCCCTTTTAGCTCTCCCCTTTTCCTTTTCCTTCCTTCTCTCTCTTTTTTTAGCGGGGGAGGGGGGAGGCAAAGGCCTTTTGCCCCACCCCCATCCGCAACTTGTTGGCGGGAAAATTGCAACTGATATCCCTCTTCTTTTCTTTACTTCTTCCTCAATTTTCCGTCCCTTTATCTCCTCTTTTCCTTTTTTCTTTCCATTTCCTTCCTTCTCTCTTATTTTGTTTTATTGGGGGGAGGCAACAGCCTGGGAGGCAAGGCCCTTTCGCCCCCCCCCCCCGATCTCCTTCTTCCCCCTTTTCTTGTCTTCTTCCTCTTTTTTCTTTCCCTTTCTCTCCTCTTTCCCTTCCCCTCTTTCCCTTCTCTCTCTCTCTCTCTCTTTTGCGGAAGGGGGGGGGCAAGGCCCGCTCACCCCCGCTGGATCCGCGCCTGCATCTACCTTATATCTACTAACCTTAAACCCTCATAATGGATCTAGAAGTTTGATTGACCTGGTCTCAGTGACGGGTAAACTTTTTTTTTCTTCAATAACTTGGTCTAACCATGAAAACCGTCTAATTTTACTTTAGATTTTCAAACAGTAACAGTAACGACCTAAATTAGGCCTAAGGCCAAGGGCTGTACTCTACATTTTAATAACAAATTAACGTTAACGTTAGACTTAACTTAAACTGTTGTTTCTCTGTGATACAAGTGGGAAAGGAACACCTTTTTTTTCAACAAAAACAAGAAAATCTTCCCCCCCCCCCTGGATCCGCCACTGATCACGGGGATAAAAGTATACAGCTATGTAACAAGTAAATTTCTAAGAGGGAAAATGCCGACTATAAATAAATGATAATGATAAAATACCAAGGAATTTAGGAGTTTCATCGGTACCAATCCAATGGAAATTTGTATTAAAATAAGAGCCCCCGTCAGCACTAAAAGAGCCCCCGTGAGAAGGCTCACGGGGGCTCTTTTTTTTTGGAAGAGTCCCCGTGGACAAAAATTTAATTTGAGCTCTGGTGATAAGATACACGTAATGTCAATTGATTACTAGTATAAAGCAATGCAGGATTTTTGAACTGTCCACGTGGCATAAACTCTATTCTCAAAAGTAAATTCATGGTTGAAACCGAAAATTGCAAAGTCTTTCAAGAAGTCGACTTAAGGCAAATTCAAAACCATTTTGTGTTACATTATAGAAAATATTTCGGATTATGTTCGTGTAATAAGTCATTGTGCTGTTTGCTTATTTCTCTCCAATCATTCGCTAATTGAAATTGTCTTAAGTATTGTGATTTCTTGAAAGTATTCGCGATGATATTGGAAGAAAGAAGCCTTGATTAATTTACCATGCATTATGAGGGTTTTCTTCCCTTGAGGGTCGGTAACCTGGAGTTCGTGGATACTTCACTGGTAGAATGGGTTCGACCAGGTCATCGAGTTGGTTCACCATCTCCAAGGAGTCGTTGATGACTGATTGATATTCTTTGAGCACAGTACTCCCTTCCAATCCGAGATTGAGCTCGGTTGAGATGTCCTCTAGTTCGTTTATCGTCGGTCCCGTCACCATCGGGGAAACGTTTATAGGACCTTCTAAGATTTTAACAACGAGAAAACGCAGTGGTTTTGAATATAATTACAAAAATCATTAGTTTGGACTTAAACGCCTGATGCGTGTTGCCTACTGCTCTCTAAAAAAAAATCGAGTGATCACGGACGTTACTCCTCAGGAGAGTGAAAAAGTAGTGAACATAGAGTGAATGTTTACTCTTTTCTTTTTAGAGAGCACTCTAAAATCAATCGATATTCTCTTAGTGATCACTGACGTCACTCCCAAATAAGTGAAAATAGAGTGAAAATTCACTCTTTTTTAAAAAGAGAGAGTGGGGCTTCATATTGCTGTCGTGTGACGTACTGCATTAGCTAGAGCGAAGAATTTAAATATTGCTTATATTTACATGTTTGGTTAGGGGGAATAATATACAATCGAAAAGATGCCTAGTGTACATCGGACATAATACATCCACGATGTTTCTAAGCGCTAAACAGAAATGTCATGACATTAGGTCTACTCCTGTCATCGAAATCAGTCTTGCGCGCTCACAAAACATGTAAATTGATATCATCATTCTACTCTTAGTCATAATTTAATAAGCGCTCCAAATACAAGCATTCGCACACATACTGTCTTTTGCACTTTTTTCCCCAATTAAATTTGAAGGGTGAAATTTGCAATCTTAATCAGTGGGTCTTTGTCCCAACACAATTATAAGTAGTCACAAATCTAAAAGCAATCAATCAAAAGTTCATGTTCAAATACAAGTCGCTGATTCAAATATTCCCTCTTCTTTATCTGTGCGAAACTTGGGTGTCATCTTCGATAGCATGATGACAATGGATATTCAAGTGAAAAGGATTTGTCAAAGTGTGTATTACCAGATAAGAAATGTCTGGAATATCATCAAGAAGGTTCTTTCAGATAAGGCGGCTGCTGTAAACGTTCACACATTAATAACATCACGTTTAGATGGTGGGAATTCTTTGCTTTTTGGTATATATAGCTCAACAGCTAGCTCAACAGCATTTAAGGAAATTACAATATGCTCAGAATTCTGCTGCACGTATTCTTTCAAAAGATTGAAAGTTTGACCACATTACCCCTACACTTATTGCACTACTCTGGCTTCATATAAAACAGAGGATTGAATACAAAATTATTTTATCAACATGGAAGGCGATGCATGGATATGCTCCTGTGTACATTTCAGACTTGTTGACTATTTATAACCCTCGAACTAATTTGTGATCTGCAGGTTAATACCTGCTTGAGAGTCCTCAAATACGCTCTGTTCTAGGGGATCAAACATTTACTGCCTGTGCATCGAGATTGTGGAATGGTCTTGCCCAAAATCCTTCTCTCATGTCACCAGTTATCCACTTTCAGAACTCGACTAAAGACATATCTATTTCAGATTGCTTACAATTAGTCACTGCTTTTTTGTCTTTCCCAGTTAGAATCACGAACAGATATTTTTGGTAGTTTTTCAGTCTCATAAGCGCCTTTGATGAGGCCATTAAAAATATATATACATGTTTAGCGTCCCCGCCCGCTTCCTTTTGAGGGGCCGCCTCCTATTTTTTTTTTTAATTTAAAAAAAAAAAAAAAAAAAAAAAATTAAAAGAAAAAAACAATGCTAAAATGGTTACAATTTGTGATTTGAAAAAAAAAAAAAAAAAAAATGTCGGGCGGCCATCTTGAAAAATAGCCCGACTGTCAGAGAAAATGTACCAAACGGCCATTTTGAGCGGCAATTTTGAAGAAAAAAAAAAGGGGGCCTCCTCCTTCCTATTTTTCATAAAAGCAGGACGCTAAACATGTTTTTTTTGGGGGGGGCCTCAGGCAACTAGATATTGGCGCTTTATAAATACCTGGATCGGAAATTCGGTTACAGTATGAAACCGGAGCATGATCCGCTGAATCTCTATCAATAGGGACTTTTAGAAATGCACCTCAAGAGCTTTGACTGCAACGTGTGACGTCATTTTAAGGCACTGCGCCTGCGTCACGTGGTCTCAGTCGGCGATCGAGAATGCGTCAACCTTGATTTTCCTAAATCTAGTACATGCAATACATACATACATA
The DNA here is from genome assembly GCA_035222895.1 of Strongylocentrotus droebachiensis. Taxonomy (NCBI): domain Eukaryota; kingdom Metazoa; phylum Echinodermata; class Echinoidea; order Camarodonta; family Strongylocentrotidae; genus Strongylocentrotus; species Strongylocentrotus droebachiensis. The sequence goes on along the minus strand of JAVYIG010012267.1, from coordinate 26,035 downwards.
TTGACATTTATAAAGCGCCTTTACATGCTGAAATGTGTAGAACAGGTGTCACATGCACCTGTTCTACACATATTTACATATTAGCAGTGAAGGGATGTTCTTTTGTTGAGGGTAGAATGAGGAATGTCCTCTTTCTTTGTCCGTGATGTTTATTGTGTTACTTCCTGCATGCATATCGTCGAGTGCAATCTAAAAGATTTCTAATTGTAGCCAACATGGGCAGTTAAGTACGTTGACACGCATGATCAGTCGGCGTTCGTCGTGTTCTCGTTCACTCATTCTAAAAGTCCCTAATAGGTGAGCATGACACTTTATCTTAAATCCACAGGTAGCATATTCGTGTGCAATATATCGCGCGTGCCATAACAGACGAGGTCTTTATCATATCAGGAATAATCGTTTCAAGCAAATATATTATACATACATAATTATATTCAAATCCCTCACTGATAGATGCTATACAGGTAAGCAGAAACATTAAACGCATGCTATACAATACCTCTTTTGTCAGCGGTAGTCATCTCTAATTGCAAAAGTTGTTGTACTGAAGAACTTGATTTCACGGCCCCGTTTATTTATTGGCTTCCTTTCAAATTCGTTAGTAGGCCTACACCATAGCGCACGAATTCTTTGGGACTTGTTCATCCGACATATGCAGCCTTTGTATTGCTAATACTATACTCCCGCGTTTTTTATTTATGTATTCATATGTCTTCTTTAAAACCACAAACAGGGTAGCTCCATTCCTTGCCATAAGGCCTGCTTTACGTGGTTTGTATCGGGTGGATAATTATTACAATGTGTGAGGGTATCGAGTCGAAGTCATAAATCAGACAAAGCAGTTGTTGCGGTTCTATTGGGTATGAGGCCAATCTTTATTTCATGATGTTTAAATCAAACAAAAGAGGGTAGAAGACCCTTGACTGCATGAAGTCACTTCAGTTGCTGTAGAAAATTAAAAGACACAACAATTACAGTAAGTATTGCATCATTATGATCACAAATAATTACTTGCTACATCTGCTTTCCAGATCATCTTCCATATTATACAGTGTATGCAATTTAGTTCATAAATGTACATTGTATAATTTACCTCAGCCTATGGAATTCATGTAGTAAATAGATCTGCAATGAAGGCCACTCCCTATTTATTACTTTCACATATATATATATAACACAATTCTCCAAATGAGTGAGCTATCATAATCATTCTATCAGCCTTAAGCAATATAGAAACATACTCCAACTAATCACAATACAAGGCTTACCAAAAAGCAATGTCCTACCACGCCTTTCTAGCATTAATAGGCATAACTCAATTACTACCAGCATGCATCCTTCATGTAAATTAAAGTTAAATCTCCCTCTTCTTCACACAAATCATAATCTATCCAATTAAGCACCTCAGCAAATCTTAACATTAGAGAGTTAATTATATACTATACTCACATATTAAGGTGTCCAAAATCAACTATATACATCAAGAATATCAGGATGAGACATCAATTACAGCTTCATGTAGGCACAGCTACAGCCAGTCTCATCTCTGCTCACTGCATGTATGAGCTTTAACCTGCAAACAGTGAGTGTATGTTCACTGGGGCATATCACTCCTCCTAAGGCCCTTTTACACTTTCACGGATCGCATCACGGATCATCCCGGATCGTCGCTCCGGGATCATCCGTGTTATCTCCGGCATTACCGTGTATACACCGGGGAGGCATCCGGCGTGATCCTTGGCGTACCGGCATATCTGGGGGAAAAATTAAGCTTGCTTAATTTTTCATCCCGGAGTTCACGGATGAAACAATCCGTCCTCTTCCCTGTAGGCACCGTGTACCTCCGTGTAGCCGCCGAATACATCCGGGACAGTCCGTGTAGACACCGGGAGGTCCGTATTAACACCGGTTTCATCCGGGTTTGAAATTCCGTATATAATGAGCGCCTACAAGCTCAAGTCACCCGTCAACATTCCGGAGATATCCCAATAGACAACGTACACCTCCTTGTAAGGACCGTAAAAGTACCCAGTAGCCTCCGTGCTCTTCCTTGAAATCCGTGTTAGCTCCGTATGCGTTTCCGGCGTGGTCCGCGTTGCTACCTTGTCTGTCCGTGGAGACACCGTACTTGCCCGTGTATACACCCAGTTCAGAACGTATCCACACCGGCATCGAGAAGAAATCGTGGTGTCGCATGCCGGAACACCCCGGATTAAGATCCGGGATGATCCGTGATGCGATCCGTGAAAGTGTAAAAGGGCCTTTAGGTACATTCCTTTTGTCCCTGATAATTTGCATTATAAAGAAAGGCCTATTTCTCATTCCCTCACAAATGCATAAAGTCAAAACACAACATAAAGACAATTATATAGAATAATATGGCAATTAAAGCATAAATGTACATCAGGGGTATGACAAATTCAGATAAAACATTGTAGTATATGACAAAATCAATAGGCTTTAGTTATTGCAATATCATTATTATAGACCGGTGTTGCCGTAGTCGGTTTCTAAAGGTTCCCTTTCAATATCACCTCGTCGATATTTAGTAGACCAGGTTCTTCTTCTTCTTCTTATGGATAATCTCCTTCAATACTGAAGATTCATGCAGATGTATATGTGCAGGTGGACCATTACACCGGGGTTTCCCCCTACTCTTATACGAATAGTGCAGTGGATTCTTAACGTGCACTTATCACAAGGAAAAGGGGCACTTATTATAAAAGAAAAGGAGCACTTATAAGAAAGGAAAAGGGGGTATATGTCAAAATAAAAGGGGCAATAAGTTATTCTTTAATATCATGAAATGCTAGGAGTCGTTGATGACTGACTGATATTCTTCGAGCACGGTACTCCCTTCCAATCCGAGATCGAGCTCCACGGAGATGTCCTCAGTTCCTTCATCGTCGGTTCCGTCACCATCGGGGAAACGTATACGTAGAGTTTCCTAATAATTTTATAATCAACACATATTTTAAAGATGTGTATAATTTTTCGAGAAATTTTGATCTGTTTTTCCCAAAAATTATATTAAATAATTTCTAAAATTATAACGTAATTCATGGGAAATGCATTTAATATTGTTCTATTTTTTATTTTTTTGTTTGGCCTTTGAAATATATGAACTCCATAAAATATCACCGCTATCCCCCCCCCTCATTATTAAAAAGTCCTGTGATCCATGACGGACTCGCTCAACTAAAGGTGGGCGGGGGGGGGGGGTAGGCGGAAGGATTAAGGGTAGTACCATTTCTTGAGCAAGGTGTTGTCCCTCTGCAATGGAAAATGTCTCGTGTTACTCCAGTTTTTAAATTGGGAAAAAAGTCTGATATGAACAATTAGAGACCAATATCATTTTATCCGGCGATAGCTAAAATTGTTGAAGAATTAGTATTTGATCAACTTTACGGTTATATGGATCGGAATGGAATTATGCAATGGATGGATGCAATTATTAATGGAAGTTGCAATCAGTCAGGTTTTCGACCGAAACACTCCATAATCACATCTCTATTTAACGTCACGGAAGACTGGCTTGATAGTTTATGGCCCGGTCCCACTGGCCGAGGGGCACAAAACGTATGCATAAAGGACACAGCGGACGAGCAAAATTTCGCGGGTGGCTCCATCCGTTTTCATCCGCTCCAGAAATGGACAAAATTTGCGAAAATTTGCGAAAACAGAACGGAAAATAACGGACGTGGGTAGTATGTAGCGGGGATGTTAAACGGATGTTCATCGGAAGCCTAGAGGATGAAAGCGGATGGAAGTGGATGACAGCTTTGAATACTTTATATACGAGATGCATACGCTTACATCCTTTCTATTTCCGTGCTACTAACGATGTATAGACGTTCCGTGTACCTTATCTTTCCTCCCTCTTTCCGTTTTCAGCTGCAGTGGATGTGAGTTGCGAGGATGCCCAGAGGATGCAGAGAGGATACAGCGGACGTTTAACGAATGATAACGGACATACGTTTGTTGCTCGTATTTGTCGCGGATTTACATCGTACACGGCGGAAGTTCATCCGTTCTAAAAGTTTTGTGCAGCTCAAAACTTTTTGCGCGGATGAAATCACAGTGGACGGATGCTCGATGGATAGAGCGTATGAAACACGTATTCACTGAGTACACAACGGATGTATAGCGTTTTCCAACGGATGGCAAGATTTTTTTACGTTTTACATCCTCTTTGCATCCGTAAGTGCAGTGGGACCGGGCCTTAAGATAAAGGTAATCTTGTAGGAGTGGTGACCCTTTACTTTAAAAAGGCTTTTGATACAGTGGACCACTCAATTATTTTGAATAAGCAACGGCTTATTGGCTTGAATATAACGGCATTACAGTGGTTTCGTATATACTTAGCCAATCGCATGCAGCACTTGTGTAAATGGGATTCATTCCAATTCACAAAAGATGCAATGCGGAATACCGCAGAGGTCAAATATTGGCCCATTGTTATTTATCATATTTATTAATGATATGCCTTTATGTCTGAAAACATGTAAAATATCTTTATATGCTGATGATACGTGTCTTTATTACGCTAGTACAAATCATCATATGTCAATATGCCAAATATACTTGTGTATTATTGTGTGGTTATATTTGTGTGTTAAGCAATCGACGAAATCTAAAATACGAAATGTCATCATAACTATACAGCATTAATAAATATTGAAGGACAACGCTCATGTAAATACATGTACATTTATGCAGTCATGCATATTTACTCTCACAATAATGATGTGTCATCGAATTGAATCATTAGCGTTTGTTTTGTTTCCTTTTGATGAATATTTTTTTTTCCCCTTCCACAGGGTTCTTTATTTTCAAAACAAATTCCATCATATACAGTATATCCATATATCATATACAAATAATTAAAGAAATAATTTCCATACATAATGGCTTGACACAGATAATAATTGTCACGGCCGAAAACTTTTGTGACAGATAAAAACAAACATGTATGACAAAATTAGTACTTTAAATATATACATTGTAATTTTTAAAAAAATACTAAACATAAAATATATGATCATGATTATGTTAGCACATTTCCAACACTCTCAAAACATTTTCTAAAGTGAAACCATTTCTTTTTCAAAATATTCTCTCTGAGATTTGTTTGGTATATATATTTTTCCATTTCATAATAACGTTTTACAGCTGATAAAATTATATCAAGTGATGGTAGTTGATTTCGTAATTTAGCTGAAAATATTTCTTGTCTTACAACCATCAGAACACAGTTGAGTGCATTATTATTGCTACCGCAAAATCCAAACAATTTATTTTGATTTGTAAGTTTGATCCTTTCCCCCGTATTACGAAATATCCAGAACTCTAACTTCGACCATACTTCATTAGAATAGTTACAAAAGCAAAAAACATGTATGATAGTTTCACCACTGTTACTACAAAAAGTACACTTCTTGTCAGCCACTACACCAATTCTTAACAAACTGTCCTTCATAATATTCTATTTAAAATCTTGATTTGAAACCACCTCATGATGATATCTATTGTTGACTGAAATGGAATTTGACAGTACGAACCCCAAAGTACATCTCGAAAATCTAAAAAAAAATTCCATTTTGTAAGGGCTTTACATTCTTTTACTTTGTGCTTTAGCAAAGACTGATAAATATGTGAACAACCAACATTTGTTTTCACCACAAGGTGCACGGCTTCGGGAATGATAGGGTCTAAGGCCTTACTAGGAGCTACGATTGTGTAGTCATTTTAAAACCTGACCGAATTGCATTACAAAGACCATAGTACTGGAGGAAATTTGTTTGTATGTCAAATATCCGCTGAAAACTCAACATATGAAAAAAAAGAACCATCTATTTTTAAGATGTCGTTCACAAAACGTATTCCTCGTAAATTCAAAGCCCCAAAACATACCACTTTGTCATTCATTTTAATGTGGGGGTTATTCCAGAGAGGTTGACTTGCAATGTCATCAATAAGAAGTTCGACCAAGTCTGACCAAGCGAAAAGTACCTCTTTCCAAAATGGATTTGGAGTCAAGTCTGCTAATTTTCTAAAATAATGTGAGCCCATAATTATACAGGTGAAAAAAATATGTTTGGGGCAAAAACGAATTGAACATGTGAAAAGTGAATATGATGAATATATTCCTGTTTTCACGAAGTGACGGTAGTGAGGAAAATATGCATGCAAATTGTATGCGATTTTCATTCACTACCGTCACTTCGTGAAAATAGGGACGATTAATAGTGCATTGTTCAAAGACTTTATGAAAGTAAAATTTAGGAAACGCTTTGTAGTAAATTACTTTCTGCATGGACGTGTGGTGTAGATAATGGCTTAAGAGCATGACATGAATCAAATTAGGTGAATGAATGAATGTTTGAAGGAAATTATAATTGGCTAATATGCCAGATTCCCCCTCTCCCATTTTTTGATAAATTTGGGCTTCAATACAACCATCTGAATCTAAAATCATTTTAATTTATCACACCATCTGTTTATCTACGTTTAATTAAAATTTAAGTCGATCATGTTTGAATAATGAAAGACAGCAACCATTTTTATCTACGATTTTTTTCAATAACAGTAAGAGGAATTGCATGTTTTCCTCATATTTTAAAGGATTATGTCCTCATACATTTCATTTCTTATCTAAATAGATACGTTCTGCTTATTCTCTATTTTGTTTTCAGTTAACTCTTGCGAACGTTGAATTTTCTTCCACATAAATTTTGCAGTTTAATTAAAATTTAAGTCGATCGTGTGAGTAATGAAAAACAGCAACCATTTTTATCTACGAGAAATCGTATTTTTTCAATAACAATAAGAGGAATTGCATGTTTTCCTCATATTTAAAAGGTATTATGTCCTCATACATTTCATTTCTTACCTAAATAGATACGTTCTGCTTATTCTGAATTTGGTTTTCAGTTCACTCTTGCGAACGTTGAATTTCCTTCATCATTAATTTTGCTGATGGTTCGACATTTGCAATATGTGGTTTGTTGAATCTTTCCGAACTCCTTCTTCACATTAATAGTGTTTAGATTGGTTTAAATTGATAATTAAAAAAGAAAATTTAGATGTTCATGAAACGTTATCAACTACGGGCGGTTATGATTTAATCGATGCCTAGCGAATCATGTCAAAACGGAACAGAAAAGTGTTTATAGAAATTGAATTAGGGAAAGATACGCACGTACAGACCTAACTTTAGTGATTGACCTTCATTCTCCCATTATTCTGTTCAATGGAGCTCTTGAGATGAAGGGGATAATTTAAAGTAGTTTCCATATAAAAGGAAAGTTAAAAATAGACGGCACCAACATATCAGGTATATTTGTTCCAAGATAGTAAATTGAAATGATTTTAAATACAACTTGAAAAGATATAGTAAATGCTGTTTACTAAATATCGGTACACATTCATGGCATTATGGTTCAGACATTCACATAATCACACATCATAACATGTTACAGCATATACAGTAGGCTTGCGGGTGCACCATGTGTGAGAGAGAGAAAGAGAGAGGATTGAGGAGTCCTGAAGAGGACTCTGACTCGGTAATCTTTCTTGGGGTGTGTAGTCCTGAAAAGGACTGTTTGTTATCTTTCTCATCCTCTCAAAGCGCTATAGTTCTCCTTAGAACTATAAGCTAAGAAAGATAACAAACAGTCCTTTTCAGGACTACACACCCCCAAGAAAGATTACCGAGTCAGAGTCCTTTTCAGGACCTCAATCCTCTCTCTCTCTCTCTCACACAGTGGTGCACCCGCAAGCCTACTGTATATCTACATCAACAAGCAAGCCGACACTTACAAGCAGCATCTAATATTACAGCATCATGTCATTTTTTTACAGAGGACTTTAAGAGAGTCTGTAAACAAAATGAAGAGAAAGTTACATGGATATCACGCAAGTATATATTTGTTTGTGGTATACATGTATTACGCAAAGGAAAGGAAACCTTATGAACAGAGCTGATCGACCTTATGTGCACCATTAAATCAAAATTTCTTTTTACCAGAAAAAATTATGTTCACCCTGGTCACAGGGCACCATTTAAATAATGAGTGTGACATAATTACGCATGATTACGATTTCATAGAATTAAAGTGAATAGGTATAACATTGTTGAAGATTGATGAAGAAAAAAAAACGTAAATGTTAGTTTATTATATTCCTTTTTACTGTAAGAAATATGTAAATGTTCAGGAAACGTTTGTAACTACAGGCGGTTAAGAATGAATAGTTGTCAAGCGAATCGAGTCAAAACGGAACCAAAAAAATGTTCATAGAAATTGAATTAGAGAAAGATACGCACGTATACAGACCTAACTTTAGTGATTGACCTTCATTTTCTAATATTTTGTTCAATGAAGTTCTTGAGATGAAGGGGATAATTTAAAGTAGTTTCCATATAAAGAAGAGATAATTATACAATTGTTCGGCATTGGTAATAATTATGTGATTTGTTGAATCTCTCCAAACTTCTTCCTCAAATAAATAGTGTAAGTGGTACAATGTTTAGATTGGTATGATTATTAAAAAAGAAAATGCAAATGTTCAGGAAACATTATCAATATTAAAAACTAGTTAAGAAAAGGCGGATAGGTTGAATCGATACCAAGCGAATCAGGTCAAAACGGAACATAAAACTGTTTATAGAAATTGAATTAGGGAAAGATACGCACGTGAAGATCTAAATTTAGTGATTGACCTTCATTCTCCCATTATTCTGTTCAAGTAAGTTTTTGAGATGAAGGGGATAATTTAAAGTAGTTTCCATATAAAGAAGAGATAATTATACAATTGTTCGGCATTTGTCATATGTGGTTTGTTAAATCTTTCTAAACTCCTTCCTCAAATAAATATTGTAAGTGGTACAATGTTTAGATTGGTATGGTTATTAAAAAAGAAAATGCATATGTTCAGGAAACATTATCAATATTAACAAATAGTTAAGAAAAGGCGGATAGGTCGAATCGTTGCCAAGCGAATCAGGTAAAAACGGAACAAAAAACTGTTTATAGAAATTAAATTAGGGAAAGATACGCACGTACATACCTATCTTTAGTGATTGACCTTCATTCTTCAATGTTTTGTTCAATTCAGTTCTTGAGATGAAGCGGATAATTTTAAGTAGTTTCCATGTAAAAGGAAAGATAAAAATTGACGGCACCAACGTATCAGGTATATATTGGTTCAAAGATGGTAAATTGACATGATTTCAAATACAACTTGAAAAGATAGTAAATGCTGTTTACTAAATATCGGTACATATTCATGGCATTATGGTTCAGACATTCACATAATCACACATCATGACATATTACAGCATCATGTCATATTTTTACAGAGGGCTTTGATAGAGTCTGTAAACAAAATGAAGAGAAAGTTACATGGATATCACGCAAGTATATATTTGTTTGTGGTATACATGTATTACGCAAAGGAAAGGAAACCTTATGAACAGAGCTGATCGACCTTATGTGCACCATTAAATCAAAATTTCTTTTTACCAGAAAAAATTATGTTCACCCTGGTCACAGGGCACCATTTAAATAATGAGTGTGACATAGTTACGCATGATTACGATTTCATAGCATTAAAGTGAATAGGTATAACATTGTTGAAGGTTGGTTTTAAAAAAACGTAATTTTTGAATGAAATGTTAGTTATTATATTCCTTTTACTGTACTAACCCTCAAACATGCAAAGAACCCTGAAAGAATTCTCAAACCACAAAGATATTTATGGTTTTCTTTGAAGGCGTCACTGTGCAACACCTCTAACAGTAAATTCTCCCAACCATTTTTGAATTTTCCCAACCGTTTTTCAATGAAAATAAGACATAAGACATGCTTTGCAAAATCTTTCAACATGGTCGGAATGATATATAGGACCAATTCATTGCTTTGTGACGATTTACATTCACCTAAAATGTAATTAAATTGTAATAATATAGTTGGGATAAATAAGGTGTCGATCAGATAAGTTTTTTCCAATTTTTATCATTAACAATGGTCTGCTTTCACTCAAACTTTCAGATTATCTTTAATTGTACAGCACTATCTTAGCACCATTTTCTCTCATCTGAACAATATGTTACCAAGTCCCTTTAAGATTTAGACTGAAGCCCACAACACCTACAACCCTTGTCCAAAAGTCCAGGCATTGTTGCTTTACAATCCTTCCTGAAGCGCTTGTTGACAAAACCGTAAACGAACGGGTTGACGATGTGATTTATGGTGATCAAGCGACGAACAAAGGCGAAAATTTCGTAGCCGATTTTGTGGTTGGTTTTGAACAGTTTCATGGCTTCCTTGGGGATTATGATGGTGATGAACTGTGGAAGAAACGAGACGAAGTACACCACAGTGACGATGAGCAACATCTTCGTCGTGCTGTCCATCGATCCTGAGTTAGATTTTGGTCTTGATTCTTTGGTCTTCCTACAGCAGTTGAAGGAGGTTGGCACTTTCTCAGAAGAGTCGACGCCATCGTTATCCTGTCCATGCTGCTCCTTTGTAGATGAGCTAGGTTTGTCGGTATCGGCTCCACTTTTTGGCTGGGTAACAACGTTCACACTCTCGTCATTCTTGTTTCCCACTACGGCGAGGACTACCCCTTGATGATGGAGACCACCCATTGTCGTCTCCTCACTCTCCTCTTGGTTGGACCGTCCGTCAAACGATGTCTGAACGGTGCCCCGATCCGAAGACACAGTTGTAGCTGTGTCCTCTGTGGCTTTAGACACAACGCCACTTGTCTTTCCCGGACCTCCCTTCATACGGGCTCGAAGGCGCATCTGTCTTCTGATGACCAGATAGATGTTGGCATAACAGGCAACGACCACGAGAAGACCCCCTAAGAATGTGATTGGGAAGCTTACCCGCAGAACCCACTTGATAGCAGGATCGGACGTGTCCGGGTAGCGACTTTGCGTTTTACACCCTGGCCTGGACATTTTCCCGGTAAATAGCAATGAAACTGCTTGAATGAGTCTAGTCTACGCTCCTCGATCGGGCGCGCCAGTTCCAAATCGAATCGTACATGCACAGACGTACGTCGATGCAGCATTTAAACACACCGTACGCAGCTGCAATACTGAAGATTAAGGGAGAAGATATAGGATTTCAAGTTCAGAACAACAAGTTAAGAAGCTTGCTGCACGATGGAATTCATCGAGGATGATGACGGAGTGGCAATGCAGACGCCTTTGCAGCTATTAAACGTGACGTCACCATATGAAATTGCACCATCCAAGTAACTACTTCGTTTTCAATAATTGTAACGTCACAATAACTTCAAGTAACAACTTGGATTGGGAAATGTAAATTCTAGATGTTCGACTTTGTACAGGTAAATGATTATATTAGTGTTACGGTAGGCCTACTGTTTTCTTGAAATTCAAACATTTTTAACTTTTCATGTTAGTTGTGCACCAGCACCACATAAATGCTTGGGAAATTTCATATTTGCACTCGTTTCAAGCTTCAATTGCCAAGATGCAGTTTACAAGTACATGTACTAGTATATTATAAAAAATGGTGAATAAATCACAATATCTCTGTGGAGTATCTAAATAATCATTATAATATTGGATGATCAATTTTCGCGAAATACGTGAAATATTGTTACTCGCTGAAAAAAATATTTTCACGTATCATCCATTATTATGTGTATTCAGTTCGTTATCTCCAAAGTAAAGTGCGGTGCACGCCTCTGCGCCCATGAATCCGCCTATGTTCAGATCTCTTTTTATCTACATGTGCATGTATTTTCAAATAAAAATGTCTTATAGTCATTTCTTGCATCTAAATCTTAACACACTGTCAAATTATCTGTTCAAATTTCTACTATTGTTTGCTTTCACTTTTACTACATATTTCTTCTTTATATAACTATTTATGCATACACATACTCCTGTATCTTTTGTATTACTTCTCAACCTTCTCTGACATTGAAGGATTAGATTACCTTCACGAAAAAAAAAAGTATATGAATGTAAAGCAGTAAATAAAGTGCAAATGAATTCATGTAAAACTGGTGTATAATTTCCTTTATATGTTATGTGTCTGTACATTACACTAGACAAAGTGATGAATGGAAAAAGAGAGAAAGAGAGGTCTTATAAACAAATATCATGAATTTAAAATGAGAAAGAGAGAAAGGGAGAGAGAGACAGAGGTCTTAGAAACAAATATGAATTCAAGAAGTGAGAAAGAGAGGGGGTCTTAGAAACAAATATCATGAATTGAGAGCTAGAGAGAGAGAGGTCTTAGAAACAAATATCAAGAAATGAGAAAGAGAGGGGGGGGGGTCTTAGAAACAAATATGAAGAGAGAGAGAGAGAGGCCTTAGAAACAAATATGAAGAGGGGTTAATGAGAGAGAAAGAAAGAGGGGTCTGAGAAATACATACGAGAGAGAGAGTGGGTCGAGAGAGAGAGGTCTTAGAAAACAAATATGAATAGAGATGGGGGGGGGCGGGGGAGAAATGGGTCTTAGAAAACAAATATGAAGAGAGATGAGGGGGGGGGGGAGGTCTTAGAAAACAAATATGAAGGGAGAGGGGTCAAGAGAATTAGAGAAATTAGGTCTTAGAAACAAATGACATGAATTTAAAAAATGAAAGACGTGATCCCACAATAATAGAAAATGGTACGAGTGCAATATTTAAATCACAGTTTATGTATTACATTACCATTACACATATTATGTCGAGTGTAGTCTGTGTATGTGTCGATATGTGTACACGTGTGTTAGGGGGGGGGGGGGTCCGAATCAGCAAATGGTTTGAAAGTAGGCTACACGTCAAAAATTGAAACCCTGAAGAAGGCGGAATTAAACCACAAAAACCATAATATTATTTGGTTTCTCTCTTTCCTTACTTTGATTAATTCCTTCTCTAATTTCTCTCTTTCTTTCAAGTTAGTTTTTGTTTTCTCTCTCTGCTTATGACATTCTTTGTTTCCTCTCTGTTCTTTAATTATTTATTGTTTTTCTCTATTTCCTTCTGTTGTTATTCGTTGTTTTTCTCTCACTCGTACGTCTCGATACAAAAGTACATGTACCGCGTACCGCGACACTAGGACGTACGTTGAGCATTGCAGAAGAGCTACGTGCGCGCGCAATATCTTGTCATGGATAGACTTTTCCCAGTCGGTTCCTTGAAATTTATTGGGAAAAGGTCCAGGCCAGGGTGTAAAACGCAAAGTCGCGGGTAACAGATCGTACGATTACCTGGCAGCTCAAGGGTTCGGAATGCAATAGCTATTGGAATCGTCAGGATATATCCAATGGGAACGCACAGTGCCGAGATTACTGCAGCGTATTTTGGCGGGATGCGTTTCGACATCGGCTTGCAGACGGCAAGGTATCGTTCGATAGCCACGGCGATGGTGAGAAACCGCGAAACGTATATCAATCCGTGGTTGGTGTAGAAACGAAACTTGCAGAAGGAATTGCTGGGATAGTCGTAGTAGACGATGTAGTTGTAGATGACGACGGGACTCATGAGACAGACGCCGAGATCGGCTAAGGCAAGGGCGATGATGAAGACACCGCTGCTCGTTCGCTGCTGTCGCTTGCAGTATGTTAAGATGATGAGGAGATTGCCGGGAACGCCAACAGCGAATAAGATTACTTGATAACAAATCGAAATACTATCTGTAGTTGTAAGTGCCATGATGTCCCAAATATTATGTACAGCATAAGATTCCAATTAAAGTCGATTTTAAGAAGATTAAATGAAAAAGCATCAATTAGTCCACAATGTTGTCAAACAATCACACTACACTCTTCATGTAGAGTCCACGTAGAAAAAATAGAAAGTTCTGAATTCAAAATGAAGCTCATCGGCTTGTCTATGAACGGTAATCAGAATGGAAATGAGCCCAGCAGTGAATGTCTGCGTTGTTATATTTGCCTCATAGATCAGATAGGTTGTGGGAAAGGTGACGCTCATGTCAACCTCACAGTCACGTGACTAAACTGTTTAATGCGCTTGAGTCAGTGATTCGTGTCATATTTCCTTATCCTATCTTCATAAACATTAAAAATTGTCTCTTTCTTTTTCAGCGTACCGTTATCATCCCTACACTTTCCAAATTTTGCTTTTATGTGGCGCGGATCGAAAAGGCGCAAAAGGCGGGGGGGGGGGAGCTTACTGCCCCTATCATGATAAAAACAAAAGGTGAACTATTATCCTCATTTATTCATGATATAGCAAGAACGGTATGGAGAGGAGCATGCAGTTCCCCCAATGATAACAACAGAGGGCATAGTTGTAAACTGCACTAATTTATGATAGAAGCATGTATTAATAGAAGGATGCATCAAACTGAATGAGCTCCTGTGAATTAAATCAGAATAGAAATGTATGAATAAATAGTAAATTGAAAATGATTACGATTGTTTTAGTATCTAATACATGTATATGCAAATGTTTTTGCGTCTAATAACGTTATGGTGTTCCTGTTCTATATCATCTATATCATCGAGCTGACAGCATTAACATGAACAGCAGAACAGGGTGGTGGTGGAAAAAAGCCTCTTTTTAGATGATGCAATACTACGCCCCACCCCCCTCCATATATGAACAATGCCCTTTCCTCATCAAGACTGTGTGCCCTTCATCAAATGTAAAGCCAAATGCTGCCCCATCTAAATTTGCCCGAAAAGCAAATGAGAAGTTACCGGATAGATGTCCATACATAATAAGTTATTTTCGATATTCACGTTTCAAGTTTCAAATTTCAAGTTCCAAGTTTATTTGTTCCACATTTTACAACAAATATAGACATAAACAGAAAATATAAATTGTATACATATACATGCAGTATGAGCACGTCTCAATGATACTCACTTCCTATGATAAATATAAAATGCGAGGAACCTATTGAAAAGCAATGCTTCTATATTATTATAGGTTCCTGGTAAATAGACATTGTAGATGTAAAAATCGTAGCATTAGAGAAATACGTAATTTAGAGGGGGAAACTTAAAACACAATGGAATAAGGGAATTTGTATACAAATGCATTAGCACCAATACAGAGTCACCCAGTTAGAATGCGTAGTCACCCTAGCAATATTTAGTTAAAAGCAAGGCACCGTCGAACGAAAAGAGAATGCAAATTAGATTAGATAGTACTCTGAGAAACTTATATAGCAACATGCAATTCGTTCATACGCATTCAATAGGTTTGTTAAATACAAGTCATTAATAACCAGAACATGCATCATTAATTAACAATTAAGATTAGCATTGAAGGAAAAAGGAAAAGGAGGGCAAACAAATTATATTAGACATATGACATTAAAAGATCACTGGGTGTTCCTCTCTACCCAGATTCCTCAGACGACAAAACTTTGCTTTCGATAACCGATCCTGTCAAACTAGTGGAACATTGTAGGAATTTCAGTTCCTAGAATTTAATTCACGTTGTATTGCCGGTGTGCGACGGCAAAGTTTCAGATAACATACAACTTCATAATAATATTCCCATAAAATTGTGAGAAATTTGAGTGTATTATGGACGGTGACCGCAAAGTTTGTCACGTGACTGATGCAGCTTAGCCAATCAGTGAACGCTATTCACGTATTAATGAAGGTCACAACCCCCCCCCCGCCTTGTACGCCCAGGTTCATAATATAACTGTAAGTACCCTGCTGGAAAGAACACACTCATTCACACTCATTCACAGTGTGAATCACAGTGTGCTCCACAATGTTAAATTGGGGCGTTTTCACATTGTGGTCGATTCGTTTCACACTGTGGTTCACAGTGTAGATAATTGGAAAAGGAAAGAACACACTCATTCAAACTCATTCACAGTGTGAATCACACTGTGTTTCACACTGTGAATCACAGTGTGCTCCACAATGTTAAATTGGGGCGTTTTCACATTGTGGTCGATTCGTTTCACACTGTGGTTCACAGTGTGGATAATTGGAAAAGGAAAGAACACACTCATTCAAACTCATTCACAGTGTGAATCACACTGTGTTTCACACTTTGAATCACAGTGTGCTCCACAATGTTAAATTGGGGCGTTTTCACATTGTGGTCCATTCGTTTCACACTGTAGTTCACAGTGTAGATAATTGGAAAAGGAAAGAACACACTCATTCACACTCATTCACAGTGTGAATCACACTGTGTTTCACACTGTGAATCACAGTGTGCTCCACAATGTTAAATTGGGGCGTTTTCACATTGTGGTCGATTCGTTTCACACTGTGGTCATAGTGTGGATAACCGGAAAAGGAAAGAACACACTCATTCACACTGTGATTCACACTGTGAATGAGTGTGAATGAGTGTGTGATTTCCAGCAGGGTAGCATGTTATGGGAAAGCAACAGGCGTATTATCCGAACCCAAAATATTACCAGTGTGGATTTTAAAAATTAAAATTTGAGATTTTCGGTAAAAGTAGTCAATTCGAACTCGGTTCTAACTACTCATAGATCATCAATATCACAGAAAGAATGTTTGATAATTAACGCTTCACCGACTTGTATATGGAAAATACATGGTCACGGCACGCAATATTGTGTAGCACTTTAATCACATGATTCGATTATGTTGCATTATTGTGTACTGTCATTGATAAAATTCTCAAAGGCCTGAGCTATTTTCAAGAGTCGGAGTTCGTTGAATTTCTTAGAAGTCAACAAAAGCCCGACCGGTAATCCGCCGAGACTCCTGGCATTGATGGTGATCGAAGGATGCCCCGTCAAGTTCGCGGATTTGGTATTCGTATTGATGCCTTTGAGAGCAAATGTGATCGTTTCTGTATGAATAAAACAGGTATGAATAGACGTTTGATGGAAACAAAACAAAACACTGACGTGGGGATGAAAATCTTATCTTCTATTTTGGAAACATGAGGGAATATAGTAAGAAATAAAAAGTACGACTATACAATTGCGGTTACCACAGTATATTGTGGTCTACAATCTAAACATGTAAATTGTGTTAATAAACGTCAGCGTGATGGGAATTCTATTTTAATTATCACAGTGAACCTTTTACAAGTTGTCATTATAACCAATATACAATGTATATTAAAAGTTGACTACCATGAAGATGGTTGGAATATGAAAGGAAAAAAGAGAACGATTATTTGAAATACACAGTAAACAAACCTAATCCAGCAAATAATGTATAGTTGTTTGAATGTCGTTGTTGTGTTTTTAATTAAATCTCACCTTTGATCGAGGCACCACGTTCCAACATGGGCGGGGCTGTGAAGGGAACCGTTGGCATGACTACCACGTCACAATCTACCAAGACATCATCAAATTCCTTTTCGAGTTGCCTCTTCAGATTCTGAGCCTTGCCGTACAAATGACAATAATTCTTCTTCAAGAAAGTGCCTTCTATTAGATGGGCCTGTTTGTGGGAAAGGAACATTTTTATAACGAATTAAAATGGATGCGATTACATTTTACATCGAAAAAGACTAAACTAAGTTCAAACGTCGATTATGCGTGAACGAGGGAAGGGGAGGGCAGAAAAAGAGAAAGAGAGAGAGAGCAGGGGGGAGAGTTGGATAGATATGAAAGAATGGGAGGGAGATGGAGAGAAAGAGAAAGAGAAAGAGAGAGAGAGAGAGAGAGAGAGAGAGAGAGAGAAGAGGGGGAGAGAGGGGGAGAGGGATAAAAAAAAAGGGAGTTGGTTGTTCATAATTATTTCTTACTTTATTTATGGGATGAAGGTTCTTAGTATTGTGTTTAAGACGAGCTCCAATATCCCTCATCATACTAGTAGCATAGTATCCTGTGTGATGTAATCCAACACCTGAAAGAGAGAGGAAGAAATATGACGAAGATCATAATCAGCTGATCATCAGGTAATGTACTTTGACAGTACAGAGGATACATAATACCTTAAAAGTTTTGTACACATTTTGCAGTACAAAATGCGGAATGGTATCATTACTGGTACATTGAAACGCTTTACAGATATATATTATTATCCCAATCATCGGATTCAGGCTTGCACACACACAATGTATGCACATTCTCCACTCCCTGTTCAGCATTCCATTTCTTCATTCCTTCACTCCACAGTAACCATGATAAGTTTTAAACTTGACTCACCTGCCGTGTTATATGTCATCTCGACTCCACCAATGTCTCCAATAACAGTACCAATGGCTATACCTGTCAGAGAAATATACTAAAATTCAGGTTTTTTGACTAAAATAAAATTCTCAAGAATTAACATAGTCGGCAAACTTAGCTTACATAATTATCATTTGTCCGACGAAGTCGCTTTATGCAAAGGAAAGATTGCAGTGTTTGACATTGCATCGGGATATAGTAAGTACAACTCAGATGCCTTCATAATTAAAGATGCATTATGGAAGGGTAAGTGTACTATACTCTTACATTTAGACAAGAAAGATGAGCTCCCACTTTACTAATATCATTATTATAAGAGCAAAAACCAAAGTTTTCAGTCAAATAGAATGTACAAGTTTCAAAAAGCCTACATTGTGGTTTTTCAGTGAGTCATCTGTTACCGTACTTAGTAGGGTCATCTCTTTGGGGGAGGGTGGAAGGAGATTCTATCATTTCAATTTCACGTTCATTATTTTCTCTTCTTCCCCTATATTCCTATTTCTCTCTAATGATTTTGTTTGCCCCCTGTACCTACGCTACTGATGGGAAGAGAAGGGGGGGGGGGTCTCACTTGATTTGTGTAAAGGAATAGAGACTTCTTGAACATGAGCCCCACTTGATGAAGCAAACGTGTCAATTGTTTCTCGAACCAGACGATCAACTTCTGGATCAGATCCTGGACTTCCGAAACCTTCCTTCAAAACGGCAATTCGAATTGATTTCGGATCAAGCTCCTCCAACTGAATTGCAAGAAAAACAAGCATTAAATTGTCCAGAGAACAGTAAATTGATTGCAAGTCCTTACATGAATTACTATTCCCCTCCTTCCCTCGTCCCCTTTCTTAATCTTCAAATCAATTCATTTGAAGCATATACCTTCGAATACACCTATGCACCTGAAATAGATGGCACCATATTGTCACAGTCATTCCGAAATTTTGGTGATATTTCATTATTATTTTATCGAAAAAGAAAAAAGAAGGAAATTAATTTGAGGTTAAGTTGGAAGGTATTTTTATATAAAAATATGTTTGAATTGTGGGTAAACCTATACGAAATCCCTAAAGGATAAAGTCTGAAATTTGATATGGTTATTTGACCGTGGGTAGAAGAACGTTTATTTATTTGAGAGAGGTTTTTAACGAGATGATTCTATTTTCTTGGTTATGGCCTTTAAAAATAAAAAATGAATTATGCCACGGAGAAATTAAATAGTCCCATCAAATGATATGTAATTTACATTGATGAAAGTAACATTCAGAGTTATGAAAATATCTCGAGAAATATCACATAGTTCAAGTTATTATCAGAGGAATTATCACGTGATGGTCCAAAACATTTTGACAGTCAAGAAATATTTAGCTGCATTGAGCAAATAGTTTACCTGTTGTGAATAAGAGGGCGTTTTGAAATCATTTAGTTGCCTGGCATCGTTCCCGTTATCATACCCGGCGATTACCTATATTGAGAAACAAAGCTGCAGTGAATAAACAAATCTCTTTTTTCCTTCACAACCATATTTTTACTGCTCTTTACTGCTCATGACGATAGCGATATATATAGAATAACAACATATACATTCACATAATTATACATACATAAACATAAATATAACCAAAAATTAAGCTCACCTAAAAAGGACGACACTACATAATAAAATAGTGTTTCTCATCTATTATAACAAATTAAAAAACTCGGGCAATCCCAAGAAAATGGGAAATCTTGTCCCCTCGTTTATTTTTGTTATCCAATATCTCTCCTCACTCTTGTTCAGTCTCGACAGCGCAACAGAATGACACATCAACAACCAAGAAAAAGCTGTTTTACTCGATGCTACAATCTCTGGGGTCCCCCCCCCCAAAAAAAAAAAAAAAAACCAAAAAAAAAAAACATGACGAGCCACTTTAAATGTTTTCTCCATCTTTATTCCCATAGGATGGTGGTTGTTTTCCTCAGCCTGAAATCCCTATATAATATTTTGTTACGCCTGCAGGTCCTCCATGCATGACTCACCCACCCCCCCCCCCCACACACACACACACACATTGACCACCCCCCTCTCTACATTGTAAATGCCTGACAGAGTAATGATCCAATCTAAGTTCAACTATGATAATGCCTTTATGTTTAATTTGTACTTTTTTGTAACTTAGCTCTAAGCATGATATACCTCTAGCAGCAGAGCACAGTCTTTAACAGTCCTTGCCATTGGTCCCAAGTGATCAACGACAAACTCCCCGGATGCCGCCCCCGTATACGGTATCAAACCAAAAGTCGGTTTTAAACCAACCAATCCACACCAACTAGCCGGAACCCGAACCGATCCGCCTTGATCACCCCCGATTGCCATGTCCACTTCATTTGTTGCCACCTTCAAAAGAGAGAGATACAGAGAGACAGAGAGAAAACAATTAAATTGGTCCAAAAAAACTTATGGGAACTAGCCCCATAGGACGATGATGTCCATACATCTTGCTTGTCGATATCATGGATTACGTTTGATTGCGGTGTGAAGCGTTGATAGAGGCGTAGCTACGGAAAGAGTGAGAGAGAGAGGAGAGGAGATATATATATATATATAGAGAGAGAGAGAGAGTGGGAGGGGAGTGGATACTAACAGAATACGATAGGACCCTTACCCCTTCCTTAACCAGTGGCCCAGTTTTTTTGCACTTAATTTACAGAGTAAGAACGGTGTCCCATGAACTTAAAAAACACACAGATTGAGTGGGAGGTGATTGCGACGATCAAATGCCAAGCGAATGGTTCGTACTTTAAATAGTGTTACCAGTGATAGATAATTATAGAAGGCAATATTAACCTACCGTATATAATGAACAACAACAAATCATGCCTGACTATTTTTTCCGGAATCGACCATCTCCCCCCCCCCCCCCCCTCCCACTCCGTTTACAAAATCCTCGATCCGGCCCTGATTATTACACACTCACCAGCACTGCACATCCCGAGCTTGACCCGCCAGCGCAGTGCCGTGGGTTAAGGGGATTCGTGATTGGTCCTGTTCCACTTGTATGGCTGTTCGCTGAATTACACATTTCTTCGCATGTCGCTTTCCCAAGAATGATTCCCCCTGTTAGAGCAAAGCAAACGATCATGACAATATAGATATCTTAGGAATGTAATAAAAAAATGACTTATCGGACCTGACAGGTGTTTCATCGACTAAAATTGCATCTTATATTGTCAAAACGCCAGTGCAAGTTTCGATCTACCTTAGATCGGTATAGGTATTCGCAGCCAGAGCCATCTATACCCAGAGTTCGGCCAATTTAGTTTCTGTTTTGTGCTGGCCCAACAAGGCAGTTTTTGTTATTATATACCCAACTCAGTCCGAGATGGCCAAACTCTCCAAACCTCGCTTACCTTCATCTAATACCCACGTGACCACCGTAGCATCAAAATCGGGAACATATCCTTCAAGACCACTGAATCCGATCATCATCGGGATTCCCGCTACAGCAATAGAGTCCTTGATTGCAATACGCTTTCCTGATAAGGTCCCTCCGTCTGCTCCTGTGATTATGCACTTGTAGTACCTACAAAACAAAACAATAAAATATTCAATTGAATCAGAAAAGGATACTCTCTTTAGGAGTCAGATTAGGGATCATGAATTCCTTTGGAGTTGAATCCACTCAGTTCCATAGTGGAATCCACTCCAAATTAAAGTGGATTCACTCTAAAGTAGCAGGTGTAATAACTCTTTGATCGGTATTTGATTAGGTATTCTGTGTTGATATTTGAACTTCATGAAATAAATTGCCATATAAAATATAAACATTGAATGTGAGGTCTTATGAAAATAAACTAATTGAAATTGCCTTGATTAGATTTCTTGAAAGTCTTCGCGATGGTGTTGGTAGAAAGAAGCCTTGATAACTTTACCATGCATTATGAGGGTTCTCTTCCCTTGTAGGTCTATATCCTGGAGTTCGTGGATGCTTCACCGGTAGACTGGGTTCGACCAGGTCATTGAGTTGGTTCACCATCTCCAAGGAGTCGTTGATGACTGACTGATATTCTTTGAGCACGGTACTCCCTTCCAATCCGAGATTAAGCTCGGTGGAGATGTCCTCTAGTTCCTTCATCGTCGGTCCCGTCACCATCGGGGAAACGTATATAGGATCTTCTAAGATTTTAACGATGAGAAAACGCAGTGGTTTTGAATATAATTACATAAAATCACTAGTATGGACTACTGCTCTCTAAAAAAAATCGAGTGATCACGGACGTCACTCCTCTGGAAAGTGAAAAAGTAGTGAAAATAGAGTGAATATTCACTCTTTTCTTCTTAGAGAGCACTCAATCGATATTCACTTAGTGATCACGGACGTCACTCCCAAGAAAGTGAAAACAGAGTGAAAATTCACTCTTTTTTTAAAGATAGAGTGGGGCTTCATATTTTGCTGTCTTGTGACGTACTGCATTAGCTAGAGCCAAGAACTTAAATATCGCTTAGATTTACTTGTTTGGTTAGGGGGAATAATATGCAATCGAAAAGATGCCTCGTGTACATCGGACATAATACATCCACGATGTTTCTAAGCGCTAAACAGAAAGGTCATGACATTACGTCTACTCCTGTCATCGGAATCGGTCTTGCGCGCTCACAAAACATGTAAATTGTTATCACCACACTCTTAGTCATAATTTAATAAGCGCTCCAAATACAAGCACTCGCACTGTCTTGCACAAGCACAGGCGCGTACACAGGACCATCATACACCACCATTGAAACACCATTCACCATACAGAATCCACCATTGGCACACCATTGACCATACAATTCAACCATTGAAACACCATTCACCATACATACTCTACCATTGAAACACCATTCACCATACAGACGCCACCATTGAAACACCATTGACCATACAATTCAACCATTGAAACACCATTCACCATACAGACTCTACCATTGAAACACCATTCACCATACAGACTCGACCATTGAAACACCATTCACCATACATACTCTACCATTGAAACACCATTCACCATACAGAATCCACCATTGGCACACCATTGAAATACCATTTACTATTGATGCTACCATTCAAACACCATTCATTGAAATGGTGTTTCAATGATGGTGTATGATGGTGAATGGTGTTTCAATGGTAGAGTCTGTATGGTGAATGGTGTTTCAATGGTGGAATTGTATGGTCAATGGTGTTTCAATGGTGGCGTCTGTATAATGAATGGTGTTTCAAAGGTAGAGTCTGTATGGTGAATGGTGTTTCAATGGTAGAGTCTGTATGGTCAATGGTGTTTCAATGGTTGAATTGTATGGTCAATGGTGTTTCAATGGTGGCGTCTGTATGGTGAATGGTGTTTCAATGGTAGAGTATGTATGGTGAATGGTGTTTCAATGGTCGAGTCTGTATGGTGAAGGGTGTTTCAATGGTGGAATTGTATGGTCAATGGTGTGCCAATGGTGGAATTGTATGGTCAATGGTGTTTCAATGGTAAAGTCTGTATGGTGAATGGTGTTTCAATGGTGGAATTGTATGGTCAATGGTGTTTCAATGGTAGAGTTTGTATGGTGAATGGTGTTTCAATGATGAAATTGTATGGTCAATGGTGTTTCAATGGTGGAATTGTATGGTCAATGGTGTTTCACTGGTAGTGACTTTGAGAAAACTAGGTGTCCCTTATACTTTGAACTACAATTTGCTCTGTGATTTTGCTTTATTTTTCGCGAATTTTTCTTCATGATCAACGTTTCACAGCTGACAAACTGCAAGGAATAATACCCTAGTCCTCAGGAATAATGATGGATCTTAAGTTTTTTCTTCAATTTGGAGTAAGTTTGGATCTGATATGTGTCTCTTTACCGTGAGTAACTGCTGTTTTGTGCGTGTGATCCAACTCATATGACTCTGTGAAGTACATTATTATACATTTGCTTACATGAACATCTGTTATTGTTAATTTAAGCAGCTTATAAATCATTCTATTTTTTTACAACAAATTGAAATATTACAGTATTAGGGGCACACCTTTAGAACTTTTATCAAGTTATTTATCTGATCGTAAACAATTAACAATTATTAATGAAGCTGCCCTTACAAAAAAATGTTCAATGGTATACCAATGGTATACCATTTGGAAGTACCACTGAAAATATCATACGGATACCATTCACAAACACCATTTAAATACCATTCGGATACCTTGAGATTACGCTCGCAACGTACCATTGGGCACCATTCATCTACCAGTAAAATACCATTCAACCTAATAATATTTTTTTGGACGCTCATTTGCATAATCACCAATGCCCTGATAGCAGACTGACGTCTTAAAGACGTCATAAATTGGTCGTAAAGTGGTAAACACGTCGTACGTCGTATGGAAGACGTAATTACGACGTCATTATGACGTCTTCAAAAGACTATTTATTCCAAGATAATTTTTGTCGCATTGACGACGTCATTACGACGTCATAATGACGTCTTTAAAGGACTAATTTTTTCAAGATATATTTTGTCTTCTCGACGACGTCATTATGACGTCTTTAAAAGACTATTTTTTCCAAGATAATTTTTGTCGTATTAACGACGTCATTAAGACATCATTTTGACGTCTTTAAAAGACTATTTTTTCCTAGCTAATTTTTGTCGTATTGACGACGTGATAATGACGTCATTATGACGTCTTTAAAAGACTATTTTTTTCCAAGCTAATTTTTGTCGTATCGACGACGTCATTATGACGTCTTTAAAAGACTAATTTTTCCAATGTAATGTTGTTGTATTGACGACGTGATAACGACGTCATTATGACGACTTTAAAAGACTTATTTTTCCAATGTAATGTTGTCGTATTGACGACGTGATAACGACGTCATTATGACGACTTCTAAAGACTTATTTTTCCAATGTAATGTTGTCGTATTGACGACGTGATAACGACGTCATTATGACGTCTTTAAAAGACTATTTTTCCTAGCTAATTTTTGTCGTATTGACGACGTGATAACGACGTCATTATGACGTCTTTAAAATACTATTTTTTCCAAGCTAATTTTTGTCGTATCGACGACGTCATTATGACGTCTTTAAAAGACTATTTTTTCCAAGATAATTTTTGTCGTATTAACGACGTCATTAAGACGTCATTTTGACGTCTTTAAAAGACTATTTTTTGCTAGCTAATTTTTGTCGTATTGACGACGTGATAACGACGTAATTATGACCTCTTTTAAAGACTATTTATTCCAAGATAATTGTTGTCGTATCGACGACGTCATTACGACGTCTTTAAAAGACTATCTTTTCCAAAATATTTGTTGTCGTATTGACGACGTCATTACGACGTCATTATGACCTCTTTTAAAGACTATTTTTCCAAGATATTTTTTGTCGTAAGGACGACGTATAACGACGTCATTATGACGTCTCTAATAACCTAATTTTTCCAAGATAATAATCGGGTAAAGACTACAACATCTAATATGAGCATAAGTCAAAGTAAATAGGGCAATTATCAGAATTGAAAATAGGGAACAACCCCCCCCCCCCCCCCCCCCTCAAATGTCATTAGTCATTATATTAATAGTGGACCAATTTACAGATTGTGCACCAAGGTCTGCAATATCGATCAAGACTAAACATGCTCGCATCTAGTACAAACGGGAGTGTGTAAAGCGTGTGTGTACGCATACAGTACTCAAGGCAAGGCGTAGATGCGATGTGTATGTAGCCTAATGTATTTGAATTCAGAGTGAAAAAGCCGTTGCATGAAGTACATCCTCCTGAATACTTTCGTTTTCTCCTGCAAATTTACAGTATGGGTAAGTCCTAGAATTACCTAATTTATTTACAAAAAGTACATAAATCTATAGTTACTGTTTTTCGTTCTGAA